>CM040630.1:5768300-6032077 GCA_022818045.1 Neotoxoptera formosana
CCTCATAACTACGAACCAGTCGCTACTCAGCTAGGACTGGTTTCGTTGGCTGAGCGTAGGCGGTTGGTGGACATCAAATTTTTAAAAAATTTATTAGATGGTATTATCGACTCTCTTGAATTGCTTTCCTTAATCTGTTTTCGTGTTCCTCAACGTCCTTCCCGATCTGTTGCTCTTTTTTATGTCCCGTTCGCCTCCACAAATTATCTAAAAAATTAACCGATTTCGCGTATGATGAGTAATACCAATGTTGACCCTTCGTGCCTACTTACTTTATAGCTGTTTTGCTTAACTATATACTTCTTCTTAAGTTATATAATTGTATTAATGTATATGTATGTAATATGTAATTGTGTTAAAGGGTTATATCCCGTATATTTAATAATAAAATAAAAATAAATAAAATATTCTAAGGACTTAGATATTAATTCGTTCGAAATATTTAACTCTGAATAATTTCACAGTATTACATTAAATCATCTTTTACATTTTAATAAAAACACTTAATATATTTTCACAAGTTTATACATTTATTTCAACAATCCTAACAACATCATCCAAAGGTCGTTGTACGCCTGTGGGCCGCTACAATAGGTTAAACACGAATATAACCAACTACAGACCAATCAGTTTAATAAATGTATGTTTTAAGATATTTGAAAAGACAATCAAAATAAGACTTTTGAACTACTTAGAAGAAAACAACTTACTACCTAGTACCTGCTTCATAATATGGTTTGGTACAGAAAGGGTTTGGGTAGGTACTGAAGATGCCTTGGCACATCTTACTAATGAAAAATACAATAACCTGGACGCACACAAAAACATTGTAGGCATTTTTTTGGACCTAAAGCCTTTAATAGTATATCTTATTCTATATTTTACTAAATAGTTCAAAAGAATTTGGCATAACTGGGACAGCATTTCAAATTTTTAAATCATACTTAGATCAAAGATCACAACAGGTTAGAATAGGTAACACAATAAGTGAAAAAAGTTATATTAATAATGGAATCCCTTAAGAGGATGCTACCCATGCATACGTTATTTCCGTCTTACACAGGAACGACATGGCAAATGTTCACTCACTTATTTCAATAGTGTGCTGTTAGTTTTGATATTAAAGTGAATTGACCTGTGTTAGAGCGTTGGCTTTTATTCAATATTTTAATTTTGAAGCTAGATATGAGCATTTTTAATTTTTGATACTTCCCATACCCATTTTCTGCTTGAAAATGAAAATATCAAAAAATCCCCTACTCCTAAGCACAGATAATGTTCTTACCTAAAGGTTTGATAATAGGTCATTTCATTCTAATATTGAAACTAGTGAACGAAAATTTGCCATGTCGTACGAGTGTAAGACGGAAACAACAAATTCACGCGGGTAACATTTCTATCGCCGATTTTATACATTATAAACGGTGTATGAACAAATAGGACCCGGGTCATCGAGATCCCAACCGTACATTTGGTAACAACATGGATCTAGTTGTCTCGGGATCTATTTGTGTTCCTTTGATCAAAATGTCTCACTAGTAACTAGTAACCAGGTTAAGTAAATAAAAATGATTTTATCATTATCAACATTTATAAATTTATAATTTGAGTTTTGTCGAAATGACGAATATTGTTCACAATATTGAATATATATGTATTTTATTTATATTATTTATGTATTCATAAATTTCGTTGTTTGCATGCAGAAACTACTGGCCTGGTTTGACATAGGCCACAAGGGGTGAGATAGACTAAACAATAATAATTGTATTAAACTAAATTTTAAGAAGTTTGTTAACTTAAATCTTAGTATACAACACTTTTCTGGAAATGTTGGAGATTTAAAATGTGTAGATAACTTATAATTAATACAACTAAATTAATGCACTTGTCCATATTTGATGACGTTTTATAAAAATACTATATAATTCACATAATATTAAAATTTATTACAGTACATACATTCATAATTTTACTAATAATTATTAATTAGCCTTGTGTTCAAGAAAGGAATTAATCAGTTTTTGTAATAAACTAGCCCGTTTTTTATTTTTACAACAATTTTCTTTTGTCAGTCTGTTTAAATTAATATTAGATCTGAATATCTGATGATAGATATTAAATAGATTATTAAATAATTTATCAGAGAAATGTATATTTTAATAAATAATAAACAGTAGTATAACACAACTATGAGAATTATAATATTCACCTTCATTGTGAACATTAAGCCGCTCTACTACAAAATTTGGAGTTACATGTTTGGTGTAACCCAAGAACTCAGTTACACTAAAACGATTCTGTTCGAGTTTTGTTAGGCCCAAGGTTCTCTTTTTATCATGTTCATTGCTCGAACGTGGCCGGGGTTGCCGGACCTCTATGCCGTCTGCTGCCAACCGGTAATCATTCATGATTCCATGAACGTGAGTAATAAGGTTTTCTAATGATATAAAATTTTTTTAAATGAAAATGATGTATTATTAAAAAACTATTGATTGTTTATTAAAATCAACCCTATTCAATGTTTACCTAAAAATAACCATGGGCTTGGATTAGGATTTTGCATGTTCGTTATTAGATTTCTATGGCTAATTTCTAGGACATTATTAGTTCGTCTGTTTTGATGGCTTACTGACAGCATCTCAGCAAAAATACCTGTGCAAATTATATTAGTAAAATAACTGTAGCTAGTTTATAGAAAAATATGTTGGTTATTTAGTTTTTTTTTTTTTTATCTCTATTCTATGTATACCATATTCTGTTATCCGCATTGTAAATTGGACTAACGGGCCATTATTTAAAAAATAAATAAATAATTTTACATTACATAATTTATATCTATACTAATATTAAAAAGTAGAAAAATTTGGATGTTTGTAACAAAAAAAACTTAAAAACTACTGAACCGATTTCAAAAATTCTTTTATCAAAAGAATTCTACATCATCCCGAGTAACTATAGGCTAATTTAATTTTCCCCGGTCCAATCTAAAGAGGTCCTCTAACAGTGATTTTGAGATTTATGATGGAAATATTTGTTTGTAAATGGTTGTTATTATTATTATTAAAAGCAATAGCAACCATTTACAAATAAACATTTCCAACGTAAATCTCAAAATCTGATTTTAGTATGGTTAGGTTAGGATGACGGGGTTTCAGTTATTATGTTACCTAGTAAATAAAATAGTTATGATGATTGGATATAATTTTACACCTGTATTTGATGTATGATCAACAAAACCCAAATAACAGCTGTATTAAAAATATGCGCAGTTTACATTTAGCAGAGATTAAGAAGAGGTAAATCCACGGGTATTTAATTTGTCACGAGCAACACCGTACAGGGTCATCTAGTTCATAAATATTATTTCATATTTGTTTATATTTTCAAATTACCTGTCAACCATGTTCTTCTATAACACTCCAGACATTTATGTATGCTTTCATTATCGGTTTGTCCAATAGTCTTGAATTTCCGTATGGTACATCCTTCTGATTTCATCAAAACCTTCATCCAGCTTTGGTTTGGCAATAAGGCAATTGCCATTACCATTCTAAATAGGTCATGTACTTTTCTATTTTCTCTGTACAAATTTGTTAGTCCTAGAAATTATTTCCAAAAATTTATAAATCATTTTGTATTTTTGTGCTTAAATAAAAAATATTTAATAAATTACAAAAATATTATTGTTTTATTTATTCAGTTTTTTAATCTGTAATAGGTATTCTAAAATTTTACCTAGCTCTTGAATTTTTCGCCATACACTTTGTGATGAGTGAAACCAACAACCTACAACTCTGGCTGTTGGAAAAACTGTATGTATGGCATTGATAGAAGCACGTTCAAAGTCTGTCATAACAGTAGTCGGTTGCCAAGTAGGTTCAATAGTCTTGATGTATAAAAAAAGAGCTTTATATGCTTGTTCAGTTTTCCTGGACATCAGTGCATACACTAAAGGAAAACCCTAAATATATATATATAAGTAGTAACTTTATTGTTTTTTAAGGTTTTATACAAAAAATGGAATTTAATAGTTATTAAAATAAATGCGTTGCATCTTGTATCCCATTTTACTAGTTTACAGTAGCTGTGTTGCATTGTGTGAAAACAAGCTAACAGTAGGTACCAGTGGCGTAGCCAGGAATTTTGTAGGGGGGGGGCTAAGTATACAAATACAATATGTTTTTTGTTTACACTTTTTATTTTTGTATTAATCTTGATAAAATTCTAAGGTCAACACGGTCAGGGGGGGGGGCTATAGCCCCCTTAGCCACCAGGGGGATACGCCACTGGTAGGTACAATACAAATCTATTTCTCAGGCATTATATTATTTACAGATAATGTTTGGTATGTTTAAATAAATATTCTGTAATTAAAAAATTATTTGTAAAGTATAATATGTACTGATGAATAATGTTTCTGTGCATGAGTTGAACAATTGTTTTATTTTGCTGGTTTTATAATATCCCTTACAAGATTATGTTAATCAGATAGTAATTTCAAAATCTCGAATCCTTAAAAGGAAATTCTCATTATAAAATGTAATATTATATAATAGCCAATAGGGTTATACATAAACTAGTTTAATTATGCCATTTATTTTCATATTACTAACCAAAATATTATATAAATATTTAATCATTTATTTAAATATATATAATGTACCTACCCTTTTATTTAAATAACGTATTCTATAATTAATATTTTTGGGTACATTTTTACTTTAGATAGTAAAATAATGATTTAATGTAAATTTATTTTTTTCTTTAGAAAACTGTTTTAAGTAACTTATATTTGTTATGCAACTGAAATATATGGCCTGTATCTTGTATTAAGATATAATTTTAAAAGTATATTATAAGTTATAACTAGTGCATACTTATAATATATAGCCAGGGGCCACAACAAGGCTGACGAGCCACATGTGGCTTACATGTGTAATTTGGTTTTTTGCACAAAAGGTTAGGTAAGGTACCTAACTAAGTAATGTCATGCTAATGATAATATTTATAACGCACATGTACACAAACTTAGTAATAATACGACTAAAAATGTATGGTAAAAATACTCTTAAAAATATATTTGACTATAAACCCTTCAAAAAAAGTTAAAACTATTTGATTTCAATAAAAAACTTACTACGTCATAACTGACACCCATCAGCACGAATAATTGCTGGCATTGACCACCAAATCTTGGTGCAGCATTAAATGTGCCATCAATAAAAAATTCTGTACTAGTCCTAAAAATACTAAACCCAACATAATGATTAATATTAAACAAAATAATACAATATTTGTAGACATTTATATTTACAGATGTTTATTTAACTCACTTCCTAACATGAGGTGTTACAAAAACTAACATTACTCCTTCTTCTTCGGTTGTGCCTATGCTGCCATGAAAAAAGGGTTGGTCTTGGATCACCGTCAAATTCGAGTATAAAGGGCTTTCCATCTGCAGTTTAAACTCATTCATAGATCCAGGGTTTGGTGGTTGGTGGGCTCTTCTAGTACGAGCCATTTTCCGTCTATGACTCTCATATGGATCTATGTTTATATTTGCAAATCTTGGCAATGCAGTGACCTCATTATATATTGCCCTTAGTGACAAACGCTCACTTCTTGCACGCTGGTGTAAGATATTTTTAAATCCCCTTAATATTTCTCTTTCCTCATTATGCTGATGACCAGTATTCAAAATAACGGTATTTGGCTCAGCATTTAAAATTTTACCTCGAGCAGGACAGCTGTATCAAGTAAATAAAATGTAGGTACTATTATTTATTATGCACCAATTTATAAATATATGACTCAACCATATTTTTAACCTGCACTGCTTCATCCATAGTTAATAGACTCAAAAACTACTGGATCATTTTATTAAAAAGTTATACCAATAAATTCCTTGAGACATGGAGTCTTAATATCTTATTTTATAACTCCTACAGGTAGGTAAGCGGTATAACTCAGGGCTCACACATTGGGTACATATTATATACTATTATAATTAGTAGAAATATAGCATATCATTTTTTTTACAAATATATTTATGACAAAAACTAATCCTTGGCACAGGCAACACCCGACGCACAGTGGTCAAAAAGCAATAGAAGTTGGCCATAAGTGATTTTTGAAAATATTTAAAAATTACAAACTATTGTATACAAATACTTTCTATACCTCTTAAGGTATTCGAAAATACTTAACTTAATCAAAAAAGTTACTTTTTTGATTTAAAATTGATGTTTGAATAAGAAAAAAAAATTTTTTTTACCCATAAAATGTGTGTAATTTTGGTAATACCTAGTTTTTGTACGCTATGAAATGCTATACAAATACAATAAAAATCAGTTTGTTCATTTTTGTTTATGACTATAGGGATTATTAGAGTATTTATAATCATTATTATAGACATATTATGTCTGTACGATTAATAATTGTAGCTATAACAATTTAATACTTGTTGTAGCTTCAGTTATATCTTTAATAACGTACGATTTTAATCAGGTTTTTCACTGACCTTCACGCCAATATCTATATCCCAAATATCTATAAGGTGTATAGAACCGGTAAATGTTTAGATTAGTTGCCCATATTTGCACATTACTGAATAAAGAGTAATTGAATTGTAATAAAGTGCAATCGAAATCATTCTCGTAAAACATCAAGAATTGATACAAACACGGATATTTTTAATCGTTTATTATTATCTTCAGTTCCTCTTTTAAGTAATTTAAGGGAAGTTAAAAAAAAAAACGAAAATTACATCCTCATGTAAAAGAACTCATAATTTTAGATAGTGATAGTAGCGATGACAATTAATAAAATGTATTTTTTTTTTATATACTATAAAAATGGTTGGAATAAAAAACTTTTGAGTATAAAATGTTTTTAAATGTTTTTATATATATTATATATTGTTTTGGAAAATGTTTGACAATTTGGAGTTTTGGCCACCTTTTTTTAATTTTGAACCACTGTGCAACGGGCAGTTAGGATTAGTATAAAACTACATAATTTAATATCAATACAACTAATACAAGTAACTGATAAAAATATATAAACTAATAGGCGGATATAGTACTAGTCCCTAGTTCTGATCACTCTTCTGCTCTTTTTTCTAGATAAAACAATTCTTTTACTGAAAAAAAAATAACAACTTACTTTGACCGCCACAACGAACACCTAACATTATAACCGTCTCTACGCGTTTGATGCTTCCAATACTTATTCCCGTGTTCATCTCTTAGAGAAAATCCTCGACCATTCAAACCAGAAACTTTTTTAATGTTTAACCTTTGCATTATTACAATGGTATGGATAAAGATGAAAATCTTAACTTTCAATTAAAATGTGCAAAAAACTTAGGATAAATTTAACTGATGACAATCCAAACTTTATGAATGGACTTTCAAGACTGTGACAGTATCTAATAAATGAATTCCTTAATAAATCCATTTCCATCTCTATCATTTCATGATACAGAACTGAAATAAAGTTGCTATCTCATAATTCTAAGTATTGGTACCCTTATTTTCCTGACTAATGGGGGTTTTAATTCTGGTTATTTCTCAATTTTAATTCTTACATAACATTGCATTTGGTTAATTAATAAATAACTTAAATCTAAAAGAATGGTAATAAATAGATTTGAGGTGATTGAAGAAAATCTTAAAATATTTATTACTATATCCCTAAAGATATTCAAAGTAGAAACCTAAAATAGTTGAAATTTTTCTATTAATAATTTTCTATTATTAATAATAACAAGTAAACTAACTACCTGATACTGCCTTGTTATTTAGGTTACTATTGTTAGTTACATATTATTATATTAGATAATTATTACTTATTAGTAAGAGTGTAAGACTAATATTAAAGTAATACTTATTTAGTAATTGTTAGGTATATTGTGTATGGTAGCATAGGAGTGCCACCCAAATTATAGAAAAATAAACAATGTTTTTCAACCTTTGTTATACCTATTGGAAATAATTTCTGTTAAGTAATTACAAATTACTTATTTGTTTTAACTGATATATTTTCTGTTATTACAAATAATTTATTTGTTATAAAGGATAAATATTAAAAACAAATAAATTATGCATGCCAAAACGATAGTGAGGTCAAACTTAGTTTTAAACTTATAGCTAATTTATGTATAATATGTGTAATATGTAAAATCACCTTGGATGGGTCTCGGACTTCAAATATCCAAAACTTCAAAACTAAGTTTGACCACCACATTATGACTTCCTTTACAGCTGTTCTCACTAGGATTTTAAAAAGGGCCAAAATATGTAATTTTTGAAAATTACTTGCGGGCCGCATACATTTTTAATGATAATAATAATATATGCAGTTAAAACAAAGAAATTGAAAAAAAAAAATGTCCGGTAAAACAGAAATATATTGCTGATTTGACAATCGTTGAAATACGTATGTTGAAAAAAAATATGCCGGTTGGCTAGAGTGAATTTATGCAAATATATTATTATATTCTATAGATACTAAATTATGTAGAATTTTAAAGCAAAATTTAATAATTTTGTATTTTTGTGTATATTATATTAGTTTTAGGATCTTTTATAAAATACCTAGTAGGTACCAATTAGTTGCCACTCGCCATTCACAACTGTATTTATTTTATTTATTTAGTAGGTATTTAGTACTTTGTGTGTAAAAAATGTCTATCCCCTTAAGAGAAATTCCTAACTACGCCACTGGTCCATATTATAGTCTAAAGGCCAAAGGGTGCTGGGCGTAGCATGTTTTAAGGAGTAATATTTAGGCAATTTATTTGACACGTATATTTGGACTGTTTCATTGTGTGAGTAGTATATTAACATACTGTGTGTAATCCATTATGGTTTATAAGTATCGCACGTGCACGAATATGTCAAATCGTCGCGGAAAATGAAATATATTTTTGTTTGCATGCGACTGTAAAAATTACTAAAAACGGTAGTAAACGGGCGGTACTGGTTTGCGCACAAATACCAAAAAGACAACTTGTTTGGGCCCAAAACTACCACTCGTTTGGGAACAGTTGAGCCATAACCATACACATGGTTTGCGCACAATTACCTTTTAGACTTTAATAGTTTAATATCTTGCATATTAATATTTGTTTATTAATAAGTAAATTATTAAAGTACTTACATACATTTTCCTCCCCCCTTAACAGACTTAGGACTGTCTATGAATGTATTCATAGGTGTGATTAAAAATGCATGTTCATTTACTTGCTTATTAATTGTTAATATTTGTTCAAGTTAAAAATGCATGTTAATTTTAATATAATATATATATCATATATTATATAATAATAGTTTCCCATTATTTGTAAGTATTTAATTTGGTCGATGATTACCAGTGCCCATTAGTCACCACTATAATTATTTTCGTGTGCGCAAACGAGTTCCGATTTAACAGGTAAAAATTATAGTTTGTGCGCAAACAAGTTGCATCCTAAATTAAACATAGGTACATACTTCTTGAAGTTCCATTGTAATTTCAAAAAAATGGTTTAATTCATACGTTTCTAGACTATAAGCTATTTAAAATCTGATGTGCTAAAAGTAAATACAAATTGTATGCACCTAATCATTTCGCGGAATTTTAAAAATAACATCTTAGTTTTAATGTTCTTTAAAATTGAAAATTAAAAATCCTACTTCTTAAATATCCTAGATAGTTTATCAAAGAATTCATACATATACATAAAAAAGAAATTAAATTATAAAGTATGTGTAATTTACCACCGTTGATAGGTCTAAAACTTATGAAAATTTCATGTGCTGTAACCCGCTGTCTATATAGTATATACCTACTTAATTCAGTGTTGGGGAGTAACTTAACTTAAGTTACAAGTTACTGTAACGAAATTACTTTTTAAGTAATTTGATGGTAATTCGATTACATTTTATTGTAAGTAATTTATAAGTAGGTAATTTAAGTTACTGTTTAGTGTTTTGTAGTAATTATTACTAAATTACTAGTTACTTTTTTTTTGTTTAGTACATTAATTATAGAACGTATTGATAATATTGTGTGTAAATATTAAATTATATCGTATAACTTATAAGTTACTAAATATATGGTATTTTATACCATTGATTATAAAACCATATTTGTAATCAATGGTAATACCTATTTTAAATAGGAAATGGGACATAGAAACATACAAAAAAATAATATAAGTACAACGCCTAAAGAATATAGGTACAAATAAACCATATTTTTGTCACCTATATTATATCATATACATTAATTGTTTGTTAAAATGTAGGTTGATTGAAGGCGAGGTAGATTTCATGATTTTAAAAATGTCGCCATAATAACAAAAAGATCTAGGTTTTAATATGTATAAAATATAAATAAATAACAAAAAAAAAATAAAAATGTAATAATATGGTCATTGGTTTTTTTATACCTATGTAATCGCCCATCAGATTTAATTAAATAGGCAGCGAATTTAAGGGTGATGTGGGTACCTAGGTGGTCTGGTGGTAAGTATACAAACGAAAAAACTATACCTATTATTGACACTGACCATGTTATAAGTTATTATTTAATGAAGTTGGGGGAGTAAACTGTAAAGGCATTATTAATTCTCTACTAACTTGAATTTTAAAAATGCCGCCAGTTATAAATGGAACTAGATGTCTCAAATAGACTGGGGCCCATAAATGTCAGTGGATCTAAATGACTCAGTATCATTTTGTCTCGAGATCTGAACGACTCGGACCTGGTATCAATTCTTATCAGAATGGTTACCGGGATCACGATGACTCGGGATCTATTTGTCAGCATACCATTATAAACGTAGTTGCATTAAGTAATCTCAATACCAACGTAATAATTTAGATTTTTTTGTACAATAAGTAAGTACTTCTGTATATTTCTAAACTAGATGAAAAAAAAAATAAAATTACCAATGAGAAAATGGTTACAACCAACTATTCAAGATACTCTTAAATCGTGGTTACAACTAATACAACTTATTAAGATAGGTATTAGCATGATATAAACATCATCCTTCATCATGGTACCTATGATCGCAAAATTCGAAATTTGATTCTAGACCACGCAGTACGTCACTATACTCATTTAGTATAGGGTAGTATTAATAAGTAATAACATGTAAATTCCACCGATCATTTTTTTTAACTAAAAAAAAATGTAAATCCCACCAAATTTCACCTGTATGTTGTATGTACCTATTTTAAACCTAAAAAACACGTAAACTCGACCAATGGTAAAATCTACTTAATACAACTGTTTTTAGTATCGCTATAGTAGCTACACATCATCACTGTTGACTGTCTTTGTTTTACTAATTTAATATTTTTATATTTTAACTAACTAAATATCATTATAAATTATTATTAGATTATTAAAATGGCTGTATTTAAATATAATGTAATATATGTATTTCACGACTTCGCCCGGGAATAATAAACACACCTAAAAATATGTGGTGCTATTACGCGCAGGTATATCGGCGTATCTCGATAATCCCGCAATTTATAAGATTCAGTTACCTACCTATGCTCTATATTATAGTTATACTATAAAAATAAAGTGATCGGTGTTTACCACACAACTCTCATGTATTTAATATTAGAACTATTTATGTAACAAAATATATATTAATACATATTTTGTTGTTAATAATTTCGGCCAGTCATTATTTACCACATAGTGCGTAACAGATTGCCTGTATTATAATCTGTGCATGTATATTTCTCGCAAGTAACAGACATTAAAGATAGGTAGGTATATTATCTCAAATATAAAAACGGATTGCAGTTCAGTTAATGAAATAACAAATAATAGGTAGCCTAAGGGATTTGGGTATCCGACCGTATCAACTATTATCGTACCAACTATAATACCTTGCTGTTTATAATAATATGTTATACCCATAGATAATAAAGTAATGGATGGGCCATGCTATTGTTCTATTCTGTGACGGAAGAGACATTGTGTTACCAATATGGTTCAAAATATAGCACTGATTACCAAACATGGTATTACGGTCTTATCGCTTATATCTTCTTATCTTATCTCTTTTTTTAATTTAAAGTATTTTTATTTTTATAATAATTGACAAAATGTAAATTCTACATATTATAACATATAATTATATTGTGACTTAAAAATCTAATATTAAAATATAATTATTGACGATAGCAAAATATTATCATTTATCATTATGAATTTCTTGTTAACCACTGTGGTAACACAAGTTCTCTTCCGTCACGGAATTCTCTGTGTATAAGGTATAGGGATGACCCATCCATTACTTTATTATCTATGGTTATACCATGGGTATTTATATAATTTAACTATCAACAACGAATCGTGTGGACCAGTTATTTTTCGCGTCTGTGACTATGTCGACTGTCGAGTGCAGTGTGTACTATTTAAGTAACTACGGAAAATACCCCTTATTGGGTTTGTGTAATTCCGTATACCCTTGTGGGCCGTGATGGTAATACCTACCTAATTATATTTATATTATATTTTTAAAGTGTTGTACAGTGTTATTCAGTGTTTTATTTTCAAGTATTCGTCAATCGTCATTTAACCGACAGCCGAGAGACTCCCGTCTCCAACAGTAAAATATTATTTGATAATGCTCAAAATACTCTGACAAAGATATGAATCAACATTTTCAAGTAGGTACGTACAATTTGTTTCATTAAGATTATACTATATTACATGTATACATAGTAAGAACTTAGTAGTAAGTTTATAGATTGGTCAATATTGATTGTATAAATTAAAGTAGTTTTTAATTAATTAATTAATTAATAGGTAAGTGATATTTTTCTCTGGAAGGGTTTTAACTTAAATTATTTAAAATTACTATAATTAGGTACTATAATAAAATGTATAATTTCTTGAAAATGTTTATAGAATTGTCACGTAAGAAGATACCCTCATGTCACTTGTGGCATGTGTTGTCTCCGTCCTACAGATGTAAAACGTGGCAAAATCAGTTTTGCGTGGGCAAGAACAACTCTGCCACTCTGGGGGAAGTCCAAGGTAAGTCAACAATTTTTCACGCTATAAATATAATATAACAACATTTACTGTGCAACATTGTTTTTATTTTTTCAAGATCAGAACTAAAAAAAAAGTTGTTCAAGTTGGAAAAACTCAAAAATAATGAATTTTTAAACAATACTTAGGTACCTAATAACTTTTTTCATTTTTATTATATCGAAAAATTAAAAACAACTTTAGAAATATATTGTCATATTGAGCAATATTATTAAACAAAAAACAAATAAATAAAACCTGCATACAATTTCAACAAGTACCTATTTATTTATATACATATATTTATTTATAAATATAAAAATTAATAATAACTAGACTAATTGTCAAGTATAAAATTATAATGAGTGAGATAATAAATATTAAATAATATTTTATTTCTATTAATTATTAATATTATATTATATTTATTAATTATTATATATTATATAGTTCATAATATTTAGAATCACTTAATCAGTCTTAAAAGTGTATTAATATTAAATGTGTTGTACGTAGTTGAGTGAAATATACAACCAGTTGTAATACAAGTAAATAAAATAATAACATTTATTTCTCTGCCCTCCATTCATCAACCACACACATACTCAACATTTTGTAATTATTGTAATTATTTAAATTTTAATCATACAAGAATATTAAATTGTGTTTACCATTCTTCCCAATAGAGTTGGTTATTAAATAGTCTTCCATCTGAGTTTGGCCACCAATAAATTTAATTACCTGATCATCATTTGTTACAAACTATCAAAAAGAAACAATTTAAAAATACAAATTATGGTACCAATGAAATTGTATAATAATTAATTATAAATACCTTTTTCAGCTCTTTCCTGATTATTGTATGAGAATCTTCTTCACCTGTAATCCACCATGATACGGCTCTATAGAAGCAATAAATTATGTCTATTGTTTTTGACGGCTTATTCAAGGCTTTAAGCACTGAAGATAGCTTATGAAATTGCTTAATTGCCAAATTGGAGTATCTACATTGCATCTTTTGCGACACATATGAAACCGGATTATAATATCTTGAAACAACATTTTAATATACATTTCCAGGAATTTCTACAATATCATCGGTAAGTGGTATATCATTATCAAAATAATGTTTTAAATTTGACAAGTGTTGCCCTGTTTTCATAACTTTGCCTTTATACATTAGGACACAGGTCTTATTTGAATTTATTGAATCAATAATATAATAACCAATTTTGGGTTTCCAGGGAAGTGCACTCCAACCTCCTTTGCGGTCATCTCTCTTGAGGTTTCGAAGTAAAACCTTATCATTCACATTAAACACATTATCAGTTTTATGGCGTTTGTTGTATGAAACTCGTTGCCATACTTGAGCTTTTTCAATGTTTGTGTGGACTTTATCTTCCATTATACTCCTCATATTTAACATTTTTTCAAATGTTTTATTGAAAGCAACTTTATTAAATACGTCATCATCGGATATGATACTATTACCATTGAGTATAGGTAGTACTATATAGATACTATATACTCAATGCTATTAATAAGATCCTCAGATATTATTGTGCCTTCATCGATTGGTTTTAAATTACATATGTCAACAGGCAATATGGGTTCTCTTTGATATAAAACTTGGAAAGGAGAAAAATGTGTCGATGTATGTCAAGTTGTACGATGTGCAAATAGTACACCTTGCAGCAAAATATAAGGCCACTTATTACTATTATCTTGCAGAACTTTGAGGAGGCCGTTTTTTATACTTCTGCTCTGGCGTTCGACTAAACCATTTGCTTGAGGATGATACGCCGAAGTCACTCTTTACTTGGTACCAGTTAAGCGAAAAAATTCTGATATAAGTTTGTTCAGAAATTCTCTTCCTTGATCAGTAAGTAATATGAATTAAAAGACAGCCATGTCTGCAGATGATATCATCGTACAGGAAGCGGGCAACTGATTCTGAACTTTTATCAGGAAGTGCTCTTGCGTCAGACCACTTTGAAAAATAATCGATTGCTACTACAACATATTTAATGTTATAGACTATAGTCCGTTCAAAATAAATCGGCGGCGGCCAGTTTTCGGCGGCGGCGGACAGATGTTTCTCCCACTGTGCGTCTATTTTACCGACGACGGCCGCTGACATATGACCGTTGTCAACGTATTATGTCTTTAGGAAGTGAACAAATTTTTGCTCGTTCTCTCAAGTTTTCATCCATAAGTTCTATGGCTAAATTATAAATATATTTTCGTCTTATGGAGGTTTCCAAGTAGTTTTTCATCTAATAAATTCTCATAGAGTTTATTCCAGCAATATCCAGATATCGGAAGAAAATTATCATTGGCCACCTTTTTGTTCTTCTTGAAGTCGAAATCCTTGAACACATAAGATCGACAGTGTCTACTCCGCTTTTTGTGGCATTATAATCCATGACTTGGACTGGCTTTCCAGTTTCTTCATCTGCTTCGTTTTCGTCATGCAATGTCGACAAAACCAAAACAACCTTCTTTTTAGTGACATATGAGACCAAAGTTGAAGTGTGATTGTATCCAAATAAATAACTGCCAGGGACAAGGTTTTTATTTTATGTCACAAATATAGCTGGGATTTCAGCCTTATACTTTTTCAAAGTTCCCAGGAAAGTTAAGCCAACTGATGGCAGATATTCAGCCAAAGGACAACTACCAAACCAATTAGTGGTAACATTTCGATTCGTACGCTTTAGTGGTTCGGTCAAAGTCTTAACAATATCGAATGGCTTATTGGATGTTTCGTAGGGCCCAGGTTTTTGTGTCCGGTGTCCCGCAATAAGTAATCATATTGAATGTATGAAATGTTTGAGAATCACACATTGAATACATTTTTATGCCATATTTTGACGGTTTTTGAGGCATGTATAAAGCTGCAGCGGCCACGAAAAGACAATTACGGCCTCATCGCCATACGTATAGTAAAGTGTCGTGTGCTCCCTCGTCGCCACCGACAATATTACGGCTTCGTCGCCGTACGATACCAACATCGTATTTCGCGCGTGTGTCATTCGTCGCCGCCGGAATTACGCGCCGTCATCAGTGGCGCCCGCTGCAATCTTCATTTGCGCCTCCGCCAATGCAGAGAACAGGTCACTGATCATCTCCGGTGATATCTCTTATATGTATATTGTTTTGTTTTTTAACCATTGTCATACTAGCTGTATTTATGTGCATCTATTATTAACATTAAGTATTTTAAGTACTCCCCCCTCCCCATTACTTGTTATTAGTAAGTAAGAGATTTTAATACAGTCCACTACATAGTTGTCAAAGTATCTATATTGTATTTATTCCAAAGCCAAATCCCTATATCCAATTTTCCTATTTCCTCTATCTGGCATTATCCCGCGTGACTATATAACCGGGAAGGCCGCGGCCGCACATTTTGGTCCTTCGGGCCGGATTGGGCTCACCAAGTGACCTAAACTGAATTGACTTCGGTCTTGTTACTCGAATCAGAAATATAGTTTGGCGGTGAATATATAACCCACAAAGGTTATAGGTGTTATTTGAATTAATGCGCTAAGGCGAAGGACTTTCTGGTCCTGTGTATACAAAATAAAGTTAGTAATAATAAAATGTTAAAAATAAGTGATCTAAACAAAGGCCATCTAATCAATGACCATAGTATAATTAAGAAAATATTAAGCGTTGGTCCCTAATACGTATGAACCGATATAGGTTCGGAGATCGAGTTGCGCTCGAGTCCTTCCACAATTCTAAGTTGAGAATTGGCGTAGGGGAGGGGTTCTCTCGTCGTTGATAAAACGAAGGAATCCGTCAGCGGGGGTGGGTTCATTAGTGAACGATCGGACTGATCGCATGGGGCTGTCATCTAGTATGGATGTCATACCAATGGCTCGGTCTTTGAACTCACTCTTTGAGGGAACTCTTTCATCATGAACAGTGTGCTAATCCTTCCCATCAGTAAACACCAATGATCTAGGATCAAGGGGTCTAACGTCCACCATCGCGGTGGGTTGGCTGGTTGGGGCGGGGGAATCATATCGAATATGGTTCTTAAGGCACGGCTGTGATGCTGACCTAAGCAATATAGGAGATCGGCGAGTGGCGCTGGTATGGGTATGTTTTGCATAACCCTTACGAAGTGGGGTGCTCGGGAGTGCTTCTCTTGCTCGTAAACATCTTGAACTCGTTTGAGTATCAAGGTCTTCCACATTTGGATGAAGTCTGCTTGAGTCATCGGGAGTGCGATGGGGCAGAGCTGTTCCATTTGTTGATAGGTCGCTGCGGCCACGGAATTCTGGTTCTCGATCCGAAGGATCAAATCCTGACGATGGTACGTCGAGTCTAGTCGGCCGAAGTCCAACAAAAGTTGGCCAAGGACAAAGGGGATGGATTGGGGTGATTGATACTTTTGAAGATGTAATTCTGTTGAATAATACTATAGAATTAACAACAGCTATGTTTAAAAGCCCTTCTAGAGCTACCTTTCTTAGTGCTTAAGAGAGTTCGAATATGAACATATTTGATCAGAAAGATCAATGGGCGTTTTTCCTGAATTGTAGTCCATTACTACTTTAGGTTTCTCAACAATTTTACCTCTTACAACATGTTCAAAAACGTCACTGGTATGTTTTGTGGATATCATATACAAATCCATTTTGTTTTTCCATTTTAAAATCAATACATTTGTGTCACTTCTCTTTGATACTATTTCTTCTTTTTTAAAACTTTTTTTGGACTAAATCTTTAGGATTAGGCTTTCTATTCGATCTAATAGTTCCTACAAGATGAATTTGTCTGGTTTTGATGTCCTTCCACAGTCCAAAAAAGGTTTTCCAAATTCCATCACTATTTTTATCCCAATACTAGTTTCAGTGCTAGCCTCTTTACCAGCATATATTTTTAAAGCAATTGTGTAGCATGGAGAATACATAGCTTGATCTCTTTTACACCAAATCTATCACGTTTGTTTTTAATGTATTGCGTAAATGCAAGAATACCCATAAAGTTTACAAGCGAATCATCTATACATAAATCTTCTTGCGGTTGCATGCAGTGGTTAGAACAAACAACGAACTACCAAAGTATAAGGAATTAGAGGAATTCCTGGCTAGTCGTTGTATAGCCTTTGAAAATTCGGAAACATGGGACAATAGCAATACCGGAACCAAGAAAAAATGGACCAATTCGGCTCCCTCCTTTCATTTGAAGGTGGCCTTATCGGCTCCGACCCGATGCCAGTGGTATGGACGTATCGGCTCCCAATCAACAACATTTTCCTTCCCATTTACAGGCTGAGGACTGGCTATGGTGAGAAGAAATTCTCTGTAAGCATGGTTAAATATATTGTTGGTGTTTAAAATAAAAAATTGTGTTGTTTTAAAAAAATTGTGTTAACTTAAATTTCTTTTGGAGTTTTTAAAATAATGTAAAATTAAAAAGTAAAAATTTAAAAACTTGTGATTTGAACTTGAAGAAAACTTTTTTTACGTATTCCGCTTTGGTAATTGTTCCTTCTTTAAATTCATCAATACATTTTTGAAAAACACTACAAATCTTTTGCTGGTTGTTGGTTTTTTTCCTAATATTCGTGCTGCGGAGCTTTATATACGTGTCAGCCTGTATCTGCTTCAAAATGTCCATGAAATTGAAAATGTTGGGATGAGCAGACGTGAATATAGTTTGTCAACAAATTATAATAAAATTAACAAAATATTTTCATTAAAACAAAATAAAATAAATTAATGCTCCAACTAATAGGAATAATAACTGTATTATTATGTATAATAAGAAAAACAACAAAATTATAAAATAAAAATTACCAAACTAATTTATAATATTATAACATGATTACATGAAACCATTAATTTTAATAAAACAAAATAAAAAATTATCTGTCTTAAATTAAATTTACATTTATTAATGACTTATCATCAATATCTTAATATTTAATTTAGCCTAATCATCATAACGAACTTCATCAAGATCTGTGTCATTATCTTGAGTCTCATTTGTTGTTTTCAATTCACTGTAGAATTGATGAAATATTGGTGGAATCAGAGGTAACAGATCTAGCAAATCTTTCTTTTTTTCTTTTGATATTGGTATAGGTCCATTGTATTTTTTTTTACTTGTAATATAGTGCTACTATTTCCTCTGCGAAGAAAACTTAATGTTTTAAATGGTTCATTTTCCTCAAGAGTAGTTTTATAATTTAAAACACCTTTATGTGTTTTTGTATATTGCAACCAAGAAACTGGTTGCCATTTAAACTGTTCGCTATCTGTATTTAATTTATGAACCATTAAAGACCCTTTGAGTAAATTAGAAAAATCAAAAAAGTCAGTTTGACTCATTTCTACCATTTGAAACATGTTTGCTTTTCCTGTTCCTCTAACAAGTTGGTACCAGTCGTGGCGGTGGTAAATAGGAGTACTTGTTTTTTTTTTTGATTTTTCTATCATTGAGTGATCTATATCACATTTCATATGTGTAAGGCAAGCAACTAAAAATTTGTGGTTAGTAATTTTTATGTTGGGCAGTTCTTGAATAGCTTTTATAAACATTGCTGATACATGTGTGTTTTTATTTTGACCACCACATGTATCAGAATAAAATGTTATTTTGGATTCATTTGGTTGAATATTGTGCTTTAAATGATAATAAAGGCAAGAAGCAATCGCATTTGCTCCTCTTCCTGCTATTCCTTCATGTCACATATAATTATATGATTTTCCAGTACAATTGTCATGTATAGTTAAATTGAACGTCCACAACTGCCTTTTATAAAATACAACCGAGGATTGTAAAAAAGGAGTAGGGAGACATTGTTGTAAATCAAATGAATAACATTTTTTGGTGGAATCATTTTTTGCAATTACCTTATCATTAGCTTTAGTCGAGTATGCCAGATCAGCCTGATGTAAATTGACAACATTTTTTGAAGTCAATAAATTTTCTTCATCATTTATTTCTTCTGCAACTTTTATTTGCATCTGTAATACATCACATTTATGACATGTATCAACACTTGGTTTTTTAAAAGCAAGTTTTAATTTGTGAAATTCTCTTTCATAAATTACTCTTGATACAGGTCCATCAATAGTTTGCTTATACAATTCATACATTTTTTGTAAAGTTAAATTACTTGATAAATATTTCTTATCATTTAATTTCCTTGTATAATGACTTTCATAGGATGGGAATGAATTTATATGTTCAATAACTTTAGATAATCTATCATCTAAAATTTTGTTTTTTGGTGATTTTTTACCCCTTTTATCCAGATTTACAATTCCAGAAATATGAAGACCTTTATTTTTAGTAACAGACCTAATGAAGCCTTCTTTTTCATCCAATGTCTTTAAGAAGCAATCTTTACAAACTGAATAGCGTTGTCCGTTGATTTCCAAAAAATAATTTAATGTTGAAGTTCTATTTTTATTACTATCAAACTTTCTGGTACGAGAACATTTTTTTTCTGATGAGTTAATTAAGCCAGATAAAAAAGTCAGTCTTCTATCATGTGTACCCAAACTCCAATACTCACTAAAAATTTTAATTCTTACATTATCTGTTAAAAATGTTTGACACATTTTTCTGCATTTTTTCAGTTGTTGAATTTGTCTTCCAACTATAGACTTACCACTAGAACTAACAAATGGTAATCCTTTATGTAAATTCAATTTTCTCTCTTTTCTTACAGATCTAGACCATTTTGTTTTTTTATTTTGATGTTCAAGCTCAACTTCTATGTCCATATCTAATAAACAAATTTAAAAAATATATATTTATAATTTATTATAAAATGTACCATATCAATTAATATTTCTTTTAATTATTATTTCTCATAGATCTTAAAGATTGATTCTCATTCTCCTCATCAGATATTAAAAGCTCCCTGCATTCATCACCTGTACCTGGTTCATAAGTTTCATGTGACTCATTAGAGACTTCAACATCATTTTCTTGAATTGTTGTTTGTAATTCAGATTCTACTATAATTATTTTAAAAAAAGATTACATTATATTTTATGTTCAACTTGTTAAGATATCTATTTTGAAAACTGTCTCACTTTGATTGGAATCATCTGATTTGTTTATATTATTATCAATATTATAATATTCAATCTCAATGCCTTCAAAATTATTTTCTAACAATATTTGAAATTCAGGTTCTAGGTTTTCATACAATTCTAAATTGCTGACATTTTCCACTGAAGGATTACTTAGAGGTGGTACTTTGTTACCACTATTATTATAAGTAACCAATGGCAAATCTTTACTTGAAAAAATGTCTTTATTTAATTCGGTTGAGTTAGTTGAGTCTATTTTAATATAAATACAATAGTTAATATTTCTATAGGTAAGTATGTAATTATAGGTATCATTTCAGTAGTCAGTACAATACAATTATGATTCATAAATCATAATATAATAATAATTTGAAATTAATAACTAAAATATTATACTTACTAGAAGAAGTTGAATAATAGTTGTGTATATTTTCAAATGTAGTTTTTGGTCCAGAAAATCCAGTTTGATGACCTATTTAAGTATTTAACAGTGAGTTTTTATTAATTAGGTACCTACTTTATCAATTGAATATAATTAACCATTTATTAATAATAAATAATTATATTGATTTTTATTAAATTTATGAATCATATTAATGTACCACGTACGTACTTGGAGATTCGGAAATAGGTTTTTTGTCATTGTGATTTCCCACTAAGTTCAGTAGTTTTTTGGCTCTACTCGTCATTTTTGTTTAAATCACAAGAAAATCAAAGCACAAGGTGAAAAACAGTAAAACTTTGGTTGAAGGTACAAATTAAAATTTGTGTACTAATGCCGCAGTGGTGGTTTTGATAGCATTTTTCTAGTGAGGCAACTTTTGTATTACTCCCCCACTCCCCCTTCATTCATAACAAAAATTACGCTAATATTGAAATCGGTTTCATTATTATTTTTTTTTAATAGGCGCTGTGATATTGTGATAATAATAACGGTTTATGATTATCTATGTGTTGTTGTTGAAAGTGCCGCAATCACAGTCGCGGGCTGACCATAATAACTACCACATCTATTTTTAATACTCATAGGCCTAGGCGACGTTAAACGGTGCCTCTCTGACATCATTGGGATACTGCCGCCGCTCGCCGGCTGAAACAAGAGGATTTTTATTTTTTTTATGTAATAACGTAATAAATATTTCGTACATTTCTTATCGGTTTTCAATATTATCGATTAAATAAGTTAATATAATAATAGATAGTTAATAGTTATACAATAATAATATTATTAGCCATTAGGTATATTGTTTTCACTCGGTACGAATATCTTAAGTAGTATTAAATAAAGATATTAAAAACATACCTACCTATGTCGACTTATGCATATTGTATCACTGAAAATATGTATATTATTAAGTGGCTTTAAAATCGTAACTTGACTTAATGTAATTTTTACTTTTTCAAGCCTTTATATTTAAAAATAGTATTTTCATAAGTAGACATGAGACAGTTGTATCAAACGATAATTCAGCTACTCGAAAATACTACTATAATATCACGCAATTTGAGGGATAACCGTTATCAATACGACTTAGGAGTATTGTACCAAAAAAATCTACTTTTTTTCTGAATTTTTCAATGTATTAAGTCAAAAATGGTCATATTTGACTTATGTTGTTTGTACCAAGCATCAAAGATTTATAGGTACCTCATACAGTGGTATAAAATAATAATTATTCAGATTATTAAAAATATCATATTATATGCTATATTATAATATTTCAATGAAAAAAAAATAAGGAACTCGCTCGCCTGTATAGGTGTTGAATGGAGTATGGACCTCGGCCATAAAGTAGATCAGTATGATGTATAATATACATCATTATGTTCAATTTGAATGTAACGATAGCCCCGGGTAACGTTTTAAGTTCACATTGAGTGCAGTAGGATATTTTTCATGGTGTTTAACACGGTGATATTTCGGGTCAGGGCATGGTGTTTTGAGGTCACTTGAATACCAATTTTGAGAAAACACTGTGCTCCTATTATGCTACGGTCGGTTCAAATACTATGCAAAGGTGTTTAATTCAACGGTACATTATCCATGTATAGGTCAGTTAAAACACAGTGCAAAAAGGTAAGTTACTACCGTTTATTATATGTGTAGTGGTTAGTTTGAACACAGTGCAAGCGTGTCACACATGACAGTTGATAACCCATGTATAGGTAGGTTATAACACTGTACTAGTAATTTTTAGTTAGTTTAATTTAAAATTGTGAAAATATTTTTATTTTTAATACCACCACTTTATTATTATAATAGGTTCATACATTTTAAATAGTTGAAAAAATAATGACAATTTTAATACTTGTACCTACTACTTGAATAATACAAAGGTGTACAAAATCTTTTAAGTTTAAACATTAAAATACTTATACAACTTGAAATAATTATATAAATATATATAAAACAAATTATAGAAAAATATGTTTAAAAAAATAAAGATCAATAAAATATTTCTACAACTTGTAAAATATAATAGTGATATAAATCATTTTAAAAAAAGTTTATAACAAAGTATGTAGATAATAGATAAAATATAAATAATAGGATTAAAGCCTTTAATTCAAGCTTAAACACAAATTGTTTGACGTGAATATGTGATAACAATAAAAAGAAATAATAGGTTTAAATAGGAATGTATACACTATATAGGTATTAATATTAGTTTATATAAAAGTACATAATTTGTATCATGGAATGTTTGTATCAATCTCTTTCATCAAAGCCAAGCGTTTAGGAGCATGTCGGATGTAGTTGTCAGCAACCTTATGAAGTATTGCTTCATCACTAGGGGTTTGAATAAACCCTGATAGAGCTTCTAGAAAAATAATAAAAATGGAATCATCAATATTTTGTTAAGTTATTTAGTAGGTAATTACTATAATGTATAGTAAAATATACATAAAATAGATAGGTATATCTATATCATAGTGTTTTTTGTTTCAGTTTTAGTATAATTATAAGATAAACCTAAACATTCTACTATGAGGCATAAGAAGTATTTAAACTTAATTTAACCTACATAAAATATAAATGTTTTTTTTTTTTTTTAAATAAAAAAATGTTGACTAATAAAAAGAATAATCCTAATTCAATATTTTACTTAACATGTTACTTAAATTTATAGGTAGGTACCTAGGAAAACAAATTAAGTTAATTTAAATTAACATTTCAGCGGAATTTGTAAAATTTAATTAACAAGATATAAACAAATTATAAAAACTATTCATGAAGAATATTAATGATTAGATATTTTGACAAAGGTATAATACAATTCAAAATTATAAAATATATAAAGAAGCTTACCATAAATTATACTAAATAAATGTAAGTCTGTGAATTTCTTTTTTGTTTTTCCCTTGTAACTGCACATACTTAAAGTACTGGATTTGAAACACACATCAACAGCTCCTCGCACAGCTGCACTTAAAGGCAATTTTCCCACTTTCAACAATATATAAGTTTTCTGAAAATTCAAATATTGTATGGATTAATTTATGCCAAACAAGAAATAGATAAAAGAAATTCTTGCTTTTCTAAAAGTGTTTATTACAAGTCATTATAACAGTTATAACACCAAAAAAAACAGTATCTATAATTTAATTGACAATGAATTATTATGCTACTAGCTACTATATAGTAATATGCATGTATTAGCTAATACAAATAGCTTACCCAATACTTAAATGTGTGTACTTATAATTTTAGGTGAGGTATTTAATTGTTAACATACTTTTTTGTCTATAATAAGCAAACTATCATAATAAATAAATTGATTAAGAATGTTTGTTTAAAAAAATGAAAAATAGGAATACTTCACTTACAAGTTCTTCTCTATATTTTATTGAATCAGCATTCTCGGTGGATAATAGATTTTCAAAGGTCTGTAGATCGTCAACACTTTTAATGGGAAGAAGTCCCATGAATGGAGATGGCAACTTTGGGAAAGGCATAGCAAGAGCACGAACACGTCGATCGACAGACAAAATAGATTCTAGTAGTTTAGAATTATTTTGAACAGCCGAGGAAATCCTGGCAAGTGATCCATTCATTAACAATATTTGGCTCATAATTTTTTCATCTTTCTTTTTCCCCTGTTCTTTTAATTTCAATATCTCATCTTTAAGGATATCAATTTTTGAAGAGAAACTTAAGTCTGAAATAATCAATTATAGTAAAAATACATTTTAACTATTTTATATATTGATTTTGTACTAACCATGAGAAACACTCATACTGGTAGTTAACAATTCATTATTATTTGAAACATTTATTGCTTCTTCTGCAGTAGGTTCATTGATGGTTTCTCGGCTGCCATAATTTGATGTTTCAGGGTCCAAAATAAAATCAGAAGTATCAGCTGTTGTCAAAAAATCAAATATGCCATTTTCTTGGTATATATTATTTTGAGATGTAGTCATTAATGTACCAAAGTCTTGATCAAGTGTACCTACAATAAAATAAGATAATATACTATATTATATATTTAAATTAATTCAAATCAAAAATTTAAGTTTAAATAAATTCTTATTATACTGATTATTATATTAAGGATTTTAAATGCTTACCATTTTCACTAGATTTTGAACCTGATGTTAAGAGATGATTATTGATTGTCGGCGATGAAGCACAGATAGGTTTCATTAAAGCTGAAGTAGAATGTACATTTGACAAGGGCAGATCATTGAAACTAGATGTTGATTCTGATGTTATTAGTTGTTTAGTTAATGGTGATGAAGCAGAAACAGGTTTTATCAAAGATGAATTGACGGTACTTTTGGCAAAGGCAGAATTAATGTTCTTTTTACTTTTTTGTTAGGTTCTGGGGAGTACCTTTTTGTAGAACATATTTTCCTGGGTTTTGACTTAAATTGATCATTTTCATCAGGATTTTCACTTTCATCAGTACTGCCTTCAGTACAAGACCATGCCTTAGCAACTCGGACGAGCTTGTAATTCATTATCTATAGTGTTAATTGAATAAAATTGTCTCTATCAAATACCTCGATTTTCCACAATATTTCATATCCATTAGTTTAAATTCTATTTTTCTTAACTTACTTATAAGGTATACAATTAATACAACTCAAAAAATTCTGTGTTATCTAAACATATTTTTCTGCATACTTACTAAAAGGTCCCGTAGCTTTTTTAGCATCATAAAAAATGCCATCATTATCATTTGGCCCGATGCAATCCAATATCATTTTTTTGATTTGAATACTTGATAAGTGTTTTCTGGCCTTTTCCATTTTTGTAAATGGAAACCAACATTGGCTATCCTCCTTATCATGTAACTCAATGAACCACGAACAAGGAACATGTTGAACCTCGTCTGTTTTTAAAAATAAAACTACAATCCAAGACCTATATAATTATTAAAAATGTAAGAAAAATGAGAATAATATAATATAATATAATAATAATATGTTTAAATTTAGATACACAGTATTAATTGGTAGGTACTTAAAAACTTAATAATAATTAAATTTTATATATTTATTTTAAATTTTACCCTTAATGTTTGATGTAATATTATTTATTAATATTCATATATAGCATACATTGGTTATAAATTATAATATATAACTAACTAAAACTATTTACCTAATTAATCATAATAAATTAATAAATATTTTAATAAAAACATTTTTTAGGTACCTAATATACAAAAAAAAAAGAAAATATTTTATAAATTTAACTGTTAAAAGTTTTATTTATTGAAAATTATTAAATATACATTATTAATGTAAAAAGGGTATAATGCATGATTTTCTATCATCCAAGGGAATATGAATAACTTTCTCTTTAACCCTAATAGCACAGAGTTCCCGGGCCGTAAATGGGAAGTATCCATATTGTGTCCTTAAAGAGTCCTATGCCAGGACTTCCTATAGAAGCACGCTGGATGTCTACTGGCCTATTTGCAAGGGCTTAATTTTTATTTGTACCACAGCCACCAATTGAAGTTCTTTAGAAGGCCTCTGGACATGCGGAAAGTATTATTCATATCCGTATACGGATAACGTTATCAATTATCACTATCATAGTATCATCATTGACATTTGACATTCCAAGCTTACTACTTTCTAGTAACCATGATAGACCTATAAAATTGTTATTATAGGTATAATATGTATGAATTAAATATTAAATTTCAAATATTATATAATATATTATATTCATTGCACAATATTTTTTAATACATTGAACGCATAGTTTCATAGTAGCACTGATCCATAAACGGGCTGCATCGCTGCAATGATTAATCTCTTTTATCATACTATCTACTAATATTTCTACTATCAACTAGTATATTTCAGTATACAATAACTACCGTCGATCTATCATAGAATATAGATTGCAGTAATGTTTTATTCAACCATCACATAGAAGTTTAAACGATTTATCTAAGAGGCAACTCCGTCGACGTATTCAACAAGAAGTTAATAGAGTTAATCAAAACAACTTAAATCTTTTGGAACACAATGTTCAAAGTAGTGTTAGTCATGTAATCAAAGATACAAATTCTGAAATTTCTTGTAATATACAATTAGATCATTTTAATTCTCATTCTCCTAATTTATGTTCAGATATTAACGAGGATAGTAGTTTATCTGTAGAAAATGATTATTGCTATGCACTTAATAATATAACTTTGCCAAATATTTCTGTTGAAAATGAAGTTCCACTGATTACTCCATATATAAGTGCAAGAAACATATTATTAAATGAATTAGCTTTTTGGGCTGTTGATAATAATATATCTCAATTATCATTAAGTAAATTATTGAAAATTTTAAAAAAACATCCAAATATGAATTTTATTCCAAGTGATGCCAGAACTATTCTTAGTACTCCAAAAAATACATTTATTAAAAAAGTTGTTCCAGGAGAATATTGGCACTATGGCTTAAAATTAAGCCTTGAACATTTTTTGAAAAAACATTTTAATTATTATAGTGCTCATCATAATCGATTAATTGAGCTTGTAATAAATGTAGATGGTTTACCAATTGCCAAGTCATCCTAAAGCCTGCTATGGCTAATACTTGGTTCAGTGCTTGGATTTAATGATGTATTTATTATAGGGATTTACCATGGTCATAGCAAACCGGCTGATAGTTTTGAGTATCTTGAAAATTTTATTTCTGAAGCAAAATGTATTATTGAAAATGGTATTATTTATGAAAAAATTAAATATGATTGTGTGTTAAAAGTAATATCAGCAGAAGCTCCAGCAAAATCATTCATTTTAAACACAAAAGGTCATTCTGGTTATGCTAGTTGTACAAAGTGCACTACATATGGTACCTATGTACAAAGAAGAGTTTGTTTTTCTGATATACCCGGAGTAAAAAGAATGGACAGTGATTATGAAACAAAACTAGATCAATCGTTTCATTCAGGATCAAGTGCTTTAGAAGAT
This sequence comes from Neotoxoptera formosana, assembly GCA_022818045.1. Lineage (NCBI taxonomy): Eukaryota > Metazoa > Arthropoda > Insecta > Hemiptera > Aphididae > Neotoxoptera > Neotoxoptera formosana. The sequence goes on from CM040630.1 coordinate 5,796,859, forward strand.
ATACCAAAGCTAGGTCTAGTTACTAATGTACCCTTAGATTATTTACACTTAATTTGTATTGGAGTTATGAAAAAACTGTTTCATCTATGGACTGCAGACAAGCTTCAAGTCCGGCTACAATTTAGGAAAATATGTACAATTTCAGATTCTTTGATTAGTATAAGAACTTTTATTCCATTAGAGTTTCAAAGAAAACCTCGAAGTCTCCGATATATAAGTGATTTTAAAGCAACAGAATTTCGACAAATATTGATTTACACAGGAATAGGTGTACTTAAAAAAGTGTTGTCTTCTGAAGTTTATAATAATTTCTTATGTCTCCATATAGCGACAACAATACTATGTTCTTCAACATTACAAATGTATTATTGTTTATCATATAAATAAATTGACGATTAATGATTTGATCAAATTTCAGATGATTTTTTGAAAGCTAAGCGTAAATTGAGAGAGGCAGAGTACATAACAGATTTAGAAAGTGATGATGCAGATAAAGCGAAAAAATTCCGAAAAATAAAAGCTGCTAAAATAAACTCGGATTCTGATGATTCAACTTTTGAAACTCAAAAAAGAACAACAAGTCTACAAACTCCATGTGCACCTCCTCAATTACAACTCTGTAACTTTTTTCTTTGTATGAAATATTATACAATATTTTATAAATCTTCTGTAATTTGTTAATATATTATTTTTAGCAAAACATATCAGCAATAACAGAGGGTTTAGATCAAAACAGTTAAAATGCGGTAATTTAGAATTTTACTCATATAATTATTATAATATTGTTTAACATATTTTTAATTTTAATATTACACTTAGAAGTCATAATTGTTTTGTTTCTTAATTATTTTGATTTTTTAGGAGAAAATAATTTCTACAATGATAGTTTAGACATATTTCAGAAAAGCCCTGATTTAGTTGAAGAATCCTATGGTAACTATTTTAATATTAAAATACTTGTACTTAAAAATTGTGATTGTAATAACAGATATTACAGATACCTTTCTTAAAAATATAAATAGTGAAGTTTTTCCAAGCTCTGCTCAGTCAGAAAGGAATCGAATAGATGGTAAGTAAATCATATTATTATATATTTTTCACATAGTATAAATAATTATTTTTATGGTTTTAGAGAATACACCTGTTGTTTTTTTGCCTACTGAACAATCACAACAAAATATGGAGAACAGTTTTGAGAATATAGTCAGAAATGGTAAATCAATATTTTGTTTTGTTTGTAATCTATTATAATAAAACATTTGAAAAATATTTTTAGAAAATGGTGACATGAACAATTTATTAAATCTAGTTACGGTTCAACAAAAAGATTTAAAGGTTTTGGTGGAAAATAGCTGCCACATGAAAATAAAGATCAATCAAATGCTTATTGTAATGAAACAAATGCACGACAAACTTAATCGATGTTTTGCTCCTATTACATCCTCATCAGGTGATACAAGTATTAATATTAGATCATACTTTCCGTTGAAAGATGAAACACAACTCGATTATGTAGATACAATGATACTAGAAAATGCAGCATTTAAAAGCCAGTTGGTTAGTAAAACTTGAATTTGTTCACTAATTTAGTCAAAACACTAATGGTTATCTATTTTAAAATTAATGTTATGTTATGGATGAATGAACTATCTATAATTGGAGGAGACGATATTCGTTCAAAAACATACAATGCCATGAAATACATATTTTCTAACAAACTGGCCACAGTAATAACATATGCAGGAATGAGTAAAGAGAAAAAGGCATTAAAAAACTATCAAATCCATGATGTAATTCTAGGTAAATAATCTAGAGTATTAGGAAAAAATAAATTAAATTCTTTTCTTAAAAAGTAAATGATTTATATTAAACATGTTCTTACAGTAGCTCAATTTAATAAATTCAATATAACTATTATAAATTGTGGAGCTTATGTAAACATTGACTCAGGCCATTATAAAACATTTTCAGATGCAGTAAGAAGTTGCCCCCAAGGAACGATAAACAGAGACATAATCAAACATATAATGTCGTGGTTTAAGCATGCCATTGACAGGTATAGAAACAAGTATATACGCCAGGTCTGAAAATGACCTTATAAATAAATCTAAAACTATTCTAAATAAACTAATATTATAAATTAATTAACTAATCTAAAACGTTCTTGAAAAGACTAATTATTATAAAATAATGTATAATTTAAATAATTGTATATATATTATAGTGACTTATAGTATTATACATACTAGTATTGTGATCAATAAGTATATATGTATATGCTCTGTGTATAAACTGTACACATGTAAATACTCAAATGTAGTACCAAATATATTTATTAATATAATATAGGTAGTTATTTTTATTGTGATTATTACTATTATACCATTTATAGTTATTTAATATTTATAAAATAATATATATTATAAATCTATATTAATATTTATTATGTATGTCAATTACAAATTTTAATTTCTATCTCCATTATTTTTGATTGAATGTATTATTATTGTAAAAAAAAGTACAAAACAATTTTTAGTTGATCTATTATTATTATTTTTTTAAATTTTTAAATTTATTGTTATTTATTTTTTTAGTCTATTTTATATTCTACTATAACTATTAAATATTTATAATGTTTATTGCTAATTTGAAAGTGCGTTACTATTTAAATATAGTCTATATGTAAATATTTAAATGTATTGACAAAAAACAAATGTGTAAATATTTCAAGTTTATATAGATCTCACATTAATATGATGTTATTTTGTAACTAGAGTTATTATTTTTTTTTTTAATAACTTACCATTTATTGTAAATTTAATATTTATTATAATATATGTTAATTACAAATTTTAATTTGTATCTCCAATGTTTTTGATTAAATTATATATTATTGTTAAAAAAAAAAAATCATAACTTACATTTTTAATTTCAAATACAATTATAGTTCTAAAATTATTATTATTATTATTATTCGCAATGTTTGTTTATAATTTCAACTTCATTGGTAATCAGTAATCACTAATCAATAATCATTATAGATAGTGAACAGGTAGTCTATAAGTATCCGAAAGTTAGTCTATTGGTTTCCAAAAGGAAGTCTGTTGGTAATCAAATGGCAGTAAATGGGTAACTTGTTGGCATTTGGTTGGACATAAATAAGGAAAAAAAGGATGTCCCATGTACATCCCTGGAAGGTTAATCCCTGGACGCGGACATTAGGGTGTCCATTTTACGTCCCACAGACTACTTTTCTTAATTGCCCACTACCCTATAGGGATATACAGTGGCAGTCTGATGGTTGACTTTGTGCTGTTAGGGAATATCATCAAATGCCCATGATTTTAGATGACTTGTGTTACTTGCTTCATAGATTTTAAGTAACTGAGAATCACATGGTTTATTAAAAAAACTTGACAACTTTTCAAATTGCCTCCCAATGATGCATATTGTTGAGTTATCTTTACTACTAGTTGCAATATTTTCAACCAAAACATAGGCACCACTAATCAATTTTATGCAACTATTTGCTTTATCCAATTTTAAATAAAAACTCATTTTTCCAACCAGTATATTGTGGCTCACATACATCTGGCAACATAGGTCGGTTTTGGTTTACATTTTGCAATTTAATTGGACCATAACATGATTCTTTAGACTGATTTGTTAGCATATAACTACTATATGCACGCTTTTCAGCATATCGTTGCGCTAACTGTTGTAAAGGTCTTACACCAGTCTTAATTTTTTTTTTTTAGGGGTTACATAAAACTTTCAAAGGGGAATGCAGAATAACAACTTAAAGAACCAAAGTGTTTCACATCTTCAGCTAAATGAAGAAGGGAATGTATATTATGAGACATATATATTTCACCATAAATACTTTTAAAAGATAGTACAAAATGTTGAAGTAATTGATTTGCATAATTAATATATTCATCACTTGAAGACTGAATTGAAAGAATTCGAATAGCAACGAATAACTCTAAAAAATGAAAGTATAAAAGGCATTGACGTAGCTCTGTAGCCTTCCACCTACTAGCATCATGCAACGGATGTTTCCTACTATTTTCACTAAACCTCCTTTGAAACTCTATAGGAATATATACTGATAATTGATTAAGTTTAATGTCTAGAGCATTAATTAAAGTAGCAGGTAATGACATGTTTTGCTTATGTTTAGGAGCCCCAATCCAAAACAAAAGAAGTTTTTTCATTACACCAATGCATACACAGTGCATGTAATCAAAAGGAATAGATTTTACAAGATCAAAGTTGGGAAGTTCAGTTAAAATAGTTTTTCCATTATGAAAAATAGGATCTTTATAATTCATAAAATCATTGTGTGTCCGTGAAGGTGAACCAACTTCAGTGAAGCACACTCTATCAATTACCCATTTTCCCACATTTTGGCATCTTGCATAAGATACTTTTCCAGTATGTCCTTTGGTATTTAAAACAAATGACTTTGCCGGAGCATCACAAATTAAAGCCCGGATTTCAACATGGAGTTTTTTAGTATCAAAAATGAAGCCATCAATAATAAGAACTTTCAGCTCTTGAACAAAGTCAAATAGAAATGTATTGCAATCAAGTGGTTTGGTTTTTCCATGATATGCACCAATTATGAATATGTTTGGCTTTTTGGTAGGTAAATTTGGAAAGTACCCAAGAATGGGCCATAACTGGCTAGGGGGGTTAGTAGTTACAGGAAGTCCGTCTATACCTTCGTACAACCATAACACTGCAGGGATATTTTTATTATTAATAATTAGGTCTTTCAATTCTTCCTCTATACCAAAATGATGATAAATACCACCACCTACTTCCTTAACATTTGTTTTAAGAGGAGTTTTTAAAAGTGTTCTTGAATTTTTTGGGAGTTCTTTAAATTCTGGAAACTTTGAAAGACGTTTTAAGAGATCGGTAAGGGCTACATGTGTAATATTATGAGTAATAGCCCACATTGATATAGTCAATTTTAAGTCAGGATTGTCATTAGAATCTGAAGATATTGATGAACAACTAATAGACTCAGATGCCTCATTACTTTCTTCAGATAAATGTTCTAGGCTCGTGTTATGAGAAATATGTGAGTTAGAACAATTCAAATTTGTCTGATCAACTACATCAGTAGTAGTGGAATAATTAGGAAGAGAAAGCACAACAGTATCTGTGTTTATTGATGAACTGTTAGAATGATATTGAAATTCATTATCATCTTCACTAACCAAAGCTTCTGATAACATAATAGAAGCTCTTTTCCTATTTCTGTACCGGGTGCTCTTACTAAAGTTTATATTACGTTTTGACATATTTATTTTATTTGATAAAAAAATAATAACGATCTTACATCCGAGAATATAGGGTAAAACACTTATTCAAGTCTTCAAGAACAGGACTCTAGAACATAAAAAAAATATATATATATATATATAATAATGGAATAAAAAAAATATTAAGGTAATGTATTGAATTCTAAGTCGCTGTTGTTTTAATCTAAGTATATATAGTTTGATATTTTTTTATTTTAATGAATTTGAAAAACAATATTGCATAATATTTTAAAATGAATTATTATTAATATTAATTATGCATCTACCTACATTTTATTAGTCATTCAAATATTAGACAAAATATATATTTTTATATTACTTTCATCGAGGAAGTTGTAATAAATAAATAAATAATAAAACCTCAAACCTTTGTTAAATACTAAAATATAATGTATAAAGTAGAATTTAAATAATAAAATGTATAAATCTATATTAATAGAACTAGAGCCATTGTGCATCAAGCAAGACCGGAAGTCAGTACCTATACTTTATTAATATAGATTTTAAAAAAAAAACATAAATATTAATATTTAGTTACGACATTGTAATGTATACATAAAGTATGATAACTAAATAGGTAGGTATGTACTAAAGACATATGTTATAGTATTATATTATATTTTTATTAATGTACTTATATGTACCTACTTATTACATTTTATTTTATATTCTATACTATTCATATTAGGAACAAAAATGCTCTAACAGCATACAAAAAAATACCATACAGGCCAACAATCAAAAAATCATTATTAACAGTTTTTTTTTTTTAAATTCATGTTCTAATGATACATTTTACGAATAAACAAGGTGTTAAAGTATGTTTTCATTTGTTTTTATATTACAATGACTTTTATATGTCACATAACTTTAATGAAAGATTATAATCATGTGTATTAAAATTTTGAATGTTATTGGTGGTATGAATCTATGAAATCTGCAAATATCAATACCTATACCTACCTAGTATTAAGTGGCCCATACACAATCAATATTATTGTCAATATAATATTGACAATTTAAATTGACGTATGCGTCAAGTACTTCAATCTTATCGTCAAACATAGCTATCAATACTCATTCGGTCCTAGGGAAATATTGACAGTAAACGTTCCTAGACGTTCAATGTGTACTGCAATCATGCCCGTCAATATGCGTCAATCAAAATTTCTATCAATCTCCCTCAATTATTGACAATCCACATCAATATGCTGCTAAACGATCAATGCTTGTTTCAATATATGGTTCCGTCAATATTATTGAAGCGAATATTGCCAATAATATTGATCGTGTAGGGGCCACTTAACCTATTCCAGGAAATAGTACATTATGGTAGAATATATTATAGAAATATAGGAAGCAAAACAAACTATATCCATAAATCAGATCAAAACGGACTATTTGTTGGAAATAGGAAGTTATATGATGCAATTCAGTAATTTAAATTATGAATTACTACCTACATTAAAATAAAATTTAAACAATAAATGCCCGAATAAATGATATCATAAAATAAAATATAAGTGAATTTTTATGATTTTTTTTTATGTTTTTACAATATTGCCATGAGTTTCTAGTGCCTAATCATCAGAATAGAAAATCGTGACTTCTGAAAAAAGTGTAAAATAGAAATAGTACGTTTTGAAATGTCGCCATTTAAAAATGCTAAACTTGATTTATTCCTTTGATTTGATCAAACCACCGATAGAAAATGTTATTTTATATCAACGTAGGTAAAATGTACTTATAATTATTATTTTAATAGGTACTTACGAGTTACGATTTATAGTACACGAGTCTGTATAATAAATAATAACCACTATTTGCAGTACACTATAAAAAAAAAAAAATAAAACTACTTTATTGCGGCTACTGCACTGTTGAAGTGTCGAACTCGCCGCTCGCACGAACACCGATGCCGACGGCGGTCGTCGAGGAAATATTGTAGGAAAACCGGACTTTAACTAAAAATAACATATTGACAACGGTAATAGTAAACACATTTAAACAAATATGACCCGGTAATTCTATAACACTGTGGCATACTGGCATTTGCCATCTTTACACCAGTACACGGAAAAAACTCGGTAGGTGAGGGCATCTCAATACACCTAGTGCACAGTGTTATATTGACACTGCAGCATTATATATTAACGCAAACATAATTTAAAATGGTCGATTAATAGATTATATTATATGGTCGTTGTGTGCACGGTTATACTTATCGTGCATTTTGAACTGTTTGCACCTTTGAACTTTGTAGGAACCCATTTTTTATAATTATTTAATTATTTGCACCATTATACCGATCATACACCATATAAGTTTTTTAAGACACTCGAACTCTGTGTTAGCACCGTGTTATATGCACAGTGCAAGATAACCGACCCTGATCCTAGAAAATGTTACCCGGGAGGTATCATTGTATGTGAAAAACGATTTTAAACGGAGATGATTTGTCAACTAAGAATATTTAACTGTATTCAATTTTAAAGATTTTTTGTCTAGCATCATTTTTTTTATCAACATTTCTAGTGATTATTTGTACCTGCTCCAGCCCTCTTAATGTTTGCGCCGTATGCGATAAGCTATTATTATTATTATTACATCGCAGCCTTTATCTCGCATGATACCTATATGGCTATATGCCATCTTATTATTATTATTGTACCATCTAAGAGATACCTATACTCTTCTTATTATATCGCATGGTTATTATCAATATTATTATTTTTGTTCTGTTTAAGCCTTTATATTTTTGTCTTGTGATTATTCTTATTTATCTTAATCTTCATTTCCGGCCAATATGCGTTCATCGGCATTACACCTTTGCGGTTTCGTGTTTCTGTCACAGAACACGGCACCGGACGTTAAAATTCAGTCACAGAACACGAGACCGACGAATTCTAATCGCCGATGATACGGGTATAAAAGACCCGGCCTATTCAGGCAGTTCACTTCTTTCCGACATTGTAGTAAGACCCACCCGGGCAGACTTACGCGACTAGGAAAAAAGTCCCCCCGCCGAACTCGAGCGAACGGTTGAGACGATCAATGGTGCAATAGTCGGACTATTCCGATTTCCAGCATTGCACCGAGTTTGTCACCTTCTTCGAGTTCTGTCTCCCCACCGACAGTGCGTTCGGTCGGCATTCGTTTGTTCATTATTAACTTAAATTGTGTTTCTTTAAATAAACTTGTCGTTCATGCCATTGCGGTATATCGTTTAATAAAAATTGTTTTTATTTTAATAAAATTATCCATTGCGGCATTCATAATATCGTCGTTATATATTTACTCTCACCCTAATTTCGCATACAGTTAACATGTAAACAACATACTGATATGAAGTAAGTAGTACCTAACTATACTATTTATTTAGTGTTAAAAAATGTATTATATTTATTAATCTTTTTATGTACCTATACATTTTTAAATTGAATAAGAACTATAATAATAAGGGTTTTTTTTTAATACAACCAGGAAAAAAATGAAAGTTTGAAATGATGAAAAGTGTGATCAGCATTTAGTCAAAAGTTATATATTATATTGAGAATTATTTAATTTAATTGAATAGTGGTAGTAATTAGGTGCTGTAAGGGGCATATCCCCCCACGGGTCGGTGTTAAATTAATGTTCAGTTGAAACGCTGTTTATTCGATTTCCATTTGAGCTCCCTTTTAATAAATTTCTCGATTCGAGCACTGGTTGGATCCCACACCAAGTCGGAACATATCATATCGTGAAAATAACAGTTGACAAAAAATCACAGGTGGCGAATGCCTCCATCTAGAAACCTCTAGCTAGAAACCGCCACTGTATGAACAATTGAACATAAAAAAAAGCATCATTTGCCTAGTATCGTAATACCGCTGTAGACATTCTGGCCGTTGATACAAAACCGATCTAGTGAACCGCTCCTGAATTCAATTTCGAGATCACCAAGAGTGTCTGGTAGTTCCGGCATAGCATTTCTTCTGTGTCGATTCATTAGCGAATTCGGGCCGCACCCCGTAGATATCTGAAAACATATTATGAGAGCAACAGAGCATATAAACTCTATTCAATTTAAGTTGAGCCACTCGTCAGACGAAAACTGGTCATAATTGCGCATGTCTCGCAGCGCTAGTGTCCGATGTCGCCTTACCGGCGGTTGTCGACGCCGGTCTCCGATAGTTAACGACGATCGGCGACCATTCTCCGACCAGAGGGGTCTGACTGTTACGGCGGCTTGGTATGCATGCGCGAGAGTGGGTAAACTTAAACTGAATAGAGTATAGTATATATTAATATAGCAGTGGTTTTCAACCTTTTTAACAACGTAGCACACTTCTTATCCTACAAAATTTTCGCGGCACACCAATTCATATAATACGTGATATAATACCTAGCATATATTTATATATATAATATTTATACATATATAGGTACACTATTTATAATCTATACGCGAATTTTCGCGGCACACCGGTTGAAAACCACTGTAATATAGTATAGTATAATGTTGTAATAATATACGAATTTCGTATTATTAATTATGTAATGGCAAAAAGGCTGAAAGCTATACGATTAATTTATTTTGATTTAAAACGAAGTGAATATCATTATTTTTTACATTTCATTTTAATATCAAATTTTAGCAACATTTTCAGTTAAAATGTTTTTTTTATCAGTTGCAAAACATGTATAACGGATTTTTTGAGATTTTCGTGTTTCTGTAAGAACAACTTAATAAATTAATGAACATTGTATTAAATGTTCAACACTTGGTATTAAAATTAAAAATGTCTCACCGTTTAACTACAAAAGAATTTTCACATTTTCTGCGTTTTGACGAATTTCGTTCTAAGACTGGTAAAAAATAATACCAATATTTAGTGAATATTTGTTTGTCTCTCTCTACGTTTTACTGTAATTTTTTTTTTTTGCTCACACGATTTATTTTAATAGTACAGCGAATCTTTTACTTTTGACACTAACTATTAGTATGAACTAGATCCCATTCCGATTTTTCACCAGAATGCAGAAAGGCTGGTCCAATTATAATATTGTAATTCAATTAAAAATTAAAAATAGAAATTGTAAAGTCTGCATTCGATCCAGTGGTGTATGTAAGAGTTCATCTCATGGGGGGGGGGAAGGGGAGAGTTATTAAATTTAATTTTGAAAAAGGTTTACTCAACGACTCATAAAAACATACATAGACATGGTGAATTTTATGTTGTAACTATAAAATGTAAAACGAATGTAGAACATTTATTTATGACATAATCTATTGATATGATAATAGTATGATGTATATTTATAGTAAAGCTAATAAAAAAAAATAAGCAAAAAGAGAATTAAAAATTATTTTAAAGTACTACTTTAAAACACACCTTCATTTTAAGCAGTGTAAATATTATCAAGGCATTTAAAAAATCCAATAACCTTATTCCAAATTTAAAACATTTAAAAAATTCACTCTAAATTAAGATTAATAAAATTAAGGCTGGCATCTAAATATTAATGATAGTTTTTTATTTCAATTCAGTTAAATTATAAAATATATCAAATTTAAGGACTACTTACTATCTAATTATTAATTTAGATATTTTTTTTGTAATTTTATGGTTGAATACTTTTGTGATAATAAATAACTTTTATAAAATACAATTGATTGGAGTTAAATGAATAATAGTTTGTTGGTATTTTTTAAGTTAAATGTTTATACGAATACAAATAAAGTAAGAAATTGCGTAAGTAAATATAGCTTTATAAAATTTGAATTTTACTTTACTATTATACTTGTAATTCCTCCAAAAAATATTTTATATTTAAATTAGTTCAAAATAAGCTTTATCACAGTTAAAGGCATCTCTTTAATCGTGCACGGCATAGCATAGCTGTCAATCACAGATTTATATTATATTATAATTTTAGACAATAAAAAGTGAACAACCACATAGATTCCTGGACAACTAATATGACATTTAAAGTCCCCTATCAATATTTAGCTAAACAAGCTATGTGACCATTTTATCACATATTATATGAAAATATATATGATTTCCATAATATAATCTGTGATTTTTTTTCGACACAAAGCATTATCAATCAGGTTTAACTCGCCGTTTGAAATTTGTACAAAAGCTTTGGGGTGGTTTTCCCCATTGCAGCCCTCTGATTCGATTTATAGACAATTTTTTAAACATGTTTAGTAGGATTCCTCATTTGTTTACTGGAATTAAAAAACAATATTTAGCGTCACATTAATTAGTATGAACTATTGAAGTTCGAATCATGATGACATTATTATAACTATTTACACGTAAAATAATGAATTCTATTCAAATGATTTTATTGACTTTATTTTATTTGACTTTAACTTATAAGAATAATACCTGATAAGGTATATTATAATAGTTATTAATTAATATTACAATTATAATAAAATATAGGTACATGCTATTTGTTTTTTGAAAAATGAGTTCAACACCTTCCGTATTTAAAATGTAAATGAATATAATATGAAGGCCTGTTTTTGGTAAAATGATGATTGGTAAGTAAATATTTAGGAACCAGTTTCCTTACGGTCGTCGGGTCAAACAGAAATAAAAGATAAAATAATAATTGACGACGGTAATGCATTATCGAATGTTAAATGTAGTGTTGTCGTCAGTCAGATGCTATCGTCTTTTCCGGGGAAAATTCTACAATACTAATAAAAATAACTTCTTACACTAAAAGGGGTTTCCAATTCCGATGAAATATTATCGAGCAATGGAATGCATACCTACTTAACCATGGCATACCACATACCACTGCATACAATACATACATACATACATACATACATACATGCATTTTCATCCACAAAACAATTTGCAAATGTTCGATATTTTAAGTGATTTGTATTGAGTGAATGATTTTGAGTGTGCAAGCATATAACTAATATGATAAAAATTGATTTGAGATTCAAATCACCAGACAACTTCCAAACTAAATCACACCATAAACGTTTGGTTTCATTTCTCACTGTGACGCTTAATAAGTTATAATAAATTATTATTTGTATTTTAAAATTAAAGTAGGCAGTAGGTACACAAATCAATTGTTACTAAATAAAATAATTTATTGTTTACATTTTTTGACGTTAAAACAAATCCTTCTTGTTTAAGTAAAAATTATCATGTTAATAATAATATTATCGTCTGATATTGTCTAACTAAATATCTGTCAACTAGTCTACTTACCTGCTGCTTTCCTAAAAAAAAAATCCTCTGCACTTCAGGCATAGTATCAGAGGACTGTTCTGTCAATTAAAATATGAGCGTTTGGTTAATCTATGGCAGTTTTGAGTAAATAAAAAAGGGGGCAGACAACTCTCATAGACTTGACAGACTCTCAGTCGGTACTGCCTCTATTACCGCGGTAGACGTCGTTTTTTTTTTAACCAGAGCTTTGCCGGGAAGTTACCACTGTCATGACATTGTCGAGTTTTTAAAACAGTCAGTAAATGGCACCGTAGTGATGTCAAAAACCGATTAGGAGAATGTTACACGTATAATATGGTATGAGAAGAAAATTGAATATTGTTTCGCGTCAATATAATATAGAAATTGTGTGCAAGCAACGGCGTAGTACATCCGCAACTGTTGGTAGAAACGACGACATTTTAAAAGCGATAAAAAAAAAATTTGGTTATTTTCCATTTTTTGAATATAAGCCCGAACGAGCTCAATTTAGTGAACAATAATAATTGAGAGGAGTATATAACTCGAACATTAATATGGTCGAATGGCTTTGGAAACTTTTAAGAAGACTGTGCTCAATTAATCTTCTCCCCTAAATTATTATGTCTCTGAGACTAAGCGCGAGACCAAACACTGTTGTATACTATATTATATAGTGTTATAGGTACCCAAAATCCAAAATATGTATTCCGTTGATTGCTTGAAATATATAAACGACAAGATTGTTGTTCATCTTCACGATAACCAGGGTAATGACGTATCGGTGTACAAGAAGTTATAATATAATATTATGTTTATACATTAGGTGTATACCAATAATTAAATTGAAAAATTGAAGCTCATTTTCTCATTGAAAATTAAAACTGCGATGTGATAAGCTCATACGAGTAAAAATTATAAAAATGTACCGAGCATAGTATTTTTCCGATTTTTAAAACTAAATGTTCAAATAATAGTTTAATGTAATATATAAATACATATATGATATTATATAAAACACTCGAAGCGTGTCAATCGTCATAAATTGAAATTTCCATCTAAAAACTACGGTGACACCATTATAAATTTATAAGTACGTACCTGTTTGATTCTCGTTCACGATAAATATTAAGTACTCATAAACAAATTCTAATCTCTGGTACAATTCCTATATTTTATGAACAATACGTTGAAATCCATATAGCATTTATATATTAATATTTATTTATTACCTATTTAATTACTTAATATTGTGTGTAGTGATTTAAGCTGATCCAAGATGAACGGTATTAATGTCGCCAAGTAAATACGATTGTCTTTGATTTAAATTTGTTTTTTTGATGTTGTAATTACAGTGCAATAATTGTATAACAATAATTAATACAATAAAAGCAAAATAAAAATAAACACACAAATATAGTATTAGACGTACATCACTGTAATATTATGAGACATAAAAATATAAAACTCACCTTCCGAAAGATATTGAAAAATTTAAAATATGAAATAGTTATGGATACGTATTGTATATAAATAGTTTTTTAATGTTTACATTGTTCTGCTGCATCGACCGTTGGCTATAAATTAGCAATACAATTTAATTTATTAACTATTACATATTAAGCTACATATTACCACAGTCGCGGATCCAGAAAATTTTAACGGGGGGTGCTTCAAAAAAAAAAAAGATCATACTTTCATAGGTAACATAAATTACGTAATTTATAATACAAATTAATTTTATTGGAGGCTTAGACGGCAGGGGGTGCTCGAGCACCCTTGCCCCCCTGAATCCACGCCTACGTTACCATACACACTTAACCAAACCTACCTGGTTTTTTTATTTCATCGATGATAATAAATTGTTCATATACTTACATAATTTCCGTTACCCAAATCGTTCGAATACGACATAAAAATTTTAATCTCAATATTTTTTTTTTATTTAATTATTTTTATTTCTAGATAAACACCACATTAATATTAAAACAAACTTATTATATACATGATAAAAAAAAAAAATGTCTCGTACTCGTCTAGTGCCTTAAATGCATACCTCGTGGTATCACGAGACGAGTACTTCGACATGACAACATGTTTTAAAAATAATTATATATTATAAATATACCAGAATTAAAAATATACAATATTTTTTTCAAAAGTTATTTTTACTTATGAATACTTATAATTCATAAAAAAATGTATATTGGTTGATATAAATACATATTTATTAATTACGTTATACATTGGATCATCGGTATTTAATAAAAAGGATTTTTCTTTTTAACGTTGGCTAAAAAATTATGTTTAAAATAGTACAAACTAAATAGCTCATTCAAATAATTATTTAAGTATTTAAAACATTTTACAACCTTTAAAAAAATTGAAGTCGTAAATAGCTTCTTTTATATAGAAAGAAGCTATTAAAAAGGAAACTGTTTTTGTTTGATTAAATAGTTTATGCAATAAATTAATAATAAACTAATAATAATAATAATACATATTTGAAAATATAATGACAATCAATGACATGACCTTATAATGTTAAATGTAGTAAGTTATTATTAAAATTATGAAGAACATTGTATTACATTTTCAATTTTTTTGACTGACTAAAAAATTTTTTAACCTCAATAATAAAAAAAAAACGAAAATTAATTATGTCTGTAAATAGCTCAAAAAAGTCAAAACATATTGAACATTTTACTGTGTATAGAAATTGCTTATATAAACATTTTGTAAAATGTTCATATATTTACGGTCATTATTTCTTCTGTTTTCACCAAAAATAAAAATCAATTTTGTCGAAAATTAGAAAAATTTTTAAAAAAAATTTCCGTTTTTTCCTTAAAAACTAACAATTTATATGATAAATTAAAATAATACATACCTAAAACTATCTTTGGGAAATGAAAATTAGCTTCTCGGAGTAAGGGATGTATTGTTCTTCCGTTTACTCTAACACCCAGGAAAACAGCATTTCATACCACAAAGGCTATTCAACGTTGTATTATACATCGTATTAAATGTTTAATACAACAACAATTAATAATAAATAATTATATTTAAAATTAATAAGAACAACAAGTGTTTCTAAAAAGAGTAAAAACATGTGGGTAGCACAAGTAAACAAAATACGTCTTTCGTCGTCCAAAGATGTTTGCAAAGAACCTAGGATAAGCCACTCACAAAAAAGCCACGGATAAAAATGCCATTGATAAAAACGCTATGGGATAAAAAAGGCACCGATAAAAAAGACACGGATTTATTTTTGTACTAAAAAAATTTAGGTACTACAATGTATTGTTATTTATTTTAAAATTGAATACAATTAATATAATTTAAAAATGTTATTGCTAAAAAGGTGGCAAGTGGATGTCGCTCTGCTGTACAGTAGGTAGTGGGTCACTGTTATGGTTGGTCTAAAAATTGTATTTAATGATATATCATTGTATACGAAAAACGATTCTGAGCGGAGACGGTCCGTCAGCTTTGGATAGGTATTTTATTTTATATTTATATTGCCATTATAAATAATTTCAAAAGCTCTTAAAAAATAAGTTGGCCTTTCCAGTACATTTTTTTTAATATAGATAGAAAAACATATAGAAAATTTTTTATGAATTAACTAATCAAAAAAAACTACAAAATTTCGTGATTTTTACAAATTTATTCAAAATTTCAACATTAGATGCTTAAAAAAAAAATAGACATACACTTCACTTTTTTTTAACTACCACTTACATAATAGCTTATGAGGAAACTTGTATTACATTTTTAAATCTTAGGTATAAATTCTCAAAATGTTCTATATTTTTCAATACAAATTAGTTTGTAGATTTTCTTGATTTTGATGGATTTTGTAAGAATTTTAACTTTAAACGCTTATAAATATTTATAATGTTTTCCTACAAATTTTTTTACGGTTGTCGACTATCGTAAGAAAAAGTTTTTTAGAATCTAGTGTTGAATTTTCAAACATCGTATAACATTTTCAATTTTTTTGACTGACTAAATAATATAATACAATAAAATAACAAAAAAAAAATTGAAAATTAGTTATGTTTATAAATAGTTTAAAAAATGTCAAAACATATTGAAAATTGTATTGTGTATAAAAATTGCTAATATAAACATTTTGTGAAATTTTCATGTATTTATGGTCATTATTTCTTCTGTTTCACCAAAAATAAAAAAATAAAACTACGAATTTCATATAAAAAATAAAAATTATGATAAACAGTGTAGCCAAATAACACATGAATAGTATAGACATTTTTTGGCTATATGGGAAAACTGTTGAGCCCTTTCAATATGGCTAACTAAAATTTGGGTGCGAGAGTTTTCATTCTGATTTAATCTATTCTGTGTTAATATGCCGCTCTCGCATATAGAGATTGTACTACGGCGACGACATCGACCTGATGGAAGGAAGAAACCATCTTTATAAAGTTTTTGCACGCACTGTGTATCGTACATGTATATTTTGTAAAAATGCTTACCTAGCAATTTCCAAATTGTTGACTTGTAGCTGGAGGAATAAACCATCTTTTCTTGGGATGCCACAATGTTATCGGTTTTTTTTTTTGGTTTGGAAAACATAGATAAGTTATTCGGACCAATTTGCGTCAACCAGTGCCTGATAACATATTTTTAAATTATCAGTATCTATATCGTCAGTTTGTAAATATAATTGATCGTAAATACTTAATTACTTTTTCAATCAATTATTATATTATTACCAGTTATAAAAATCAAATAACCGTGGAATGTCCAGAACATCCACGCTAGACGCATACCATTTTAAATCATCGAAACCAGCTTGTATATGATTTGCTGGTAGAAGTGGCAACATCTTCAACATCTTTAAGCACTTAAATGCTAATGCATTGGTTTTTATTAAACGTGAATAGCCGAATTCCATAATTTTTGTACATAACGACTATAATGATTGTTTTATGTTATTCTATTGTAATTAGGTATTATATATTGAGGACGTATTTTTTTGATACATTCGATAGCACCTTCGTTGACGTCACTTTCGTCGGTGTCTACGTCGACGTCTCTTTCGACATTCAGATTAATATGATATGCGGGCATTTTCACGATTGAAGCCCTCACGGAATTCGCATACTCATCGAAAATCTCCTCTACACTTCGCATTAAGAAAAATCGAACTGGCATTTCACCGGCCAACAACTTCTGGATAAGTGATTTTATCTCATGATCATTGTATAGTGACTGGCACTGATAAGTTCTATTTCGACTATTTGCAATTTCCAAATTGTTGACTTGTAGCTGGAGGAATAAACCATCTTTTCTTGGGATGCCACAATGTTATCGGTTGTTTTTTTTGGTTTGGAAAACATAGATAAGTTATTCGGACCAATTTGCGTCAACCAGTGCCTGATAACATATTTTTAAATTATCAGTATCTATATCGTCAGTTTGTAAATATAATTGATCGTAAATACTTAATTACTTTTTCAATCAATTATTATATTATTACCAGTTATAAAAATCAAATAACCGTGGAATGTCCAGAACATCCACGCTAGCCGCATACCATTTTAAATCATCGAAACCAGCTTGTATATGATTTGCTGGTAGAAGTGGCAACATCTTCAACATCTTTAAGCACTTAAATGCTAATGCATTGGTTTTTATTAAACGTGAATAGCCGAATTCCATAATTTTTGTACATAACGACTATAATGATTGTTTTATGTTATTCTATTGTAATTAGGTATTATATATTGAGGACGTATTTTTTTGATACATACCTGATTATGATGAAACCATGTAAAATCAAGTACTGAATTTTTAAAATGATATCTCAATGGCGTTATTAAATCCTCATTCACAACCGAAAAAATTTTACGAGGACTGTAATGAGGAAATAAAACTACTTGAATATAACTAAATACACTGGTGTACGATTCACGGTCGTCGCCTTCCATCAAACAGTATATAACCGGATAATTCTGAAATACATAATATATGATTCAGTTAGGTACTAAATAATTAGGTATATTCAAAGGAAGTTATTACGAGAATTATTATGCTGTCAAATAAAATGAGACATTTTTCTTTACTATTTTATATGATGATAATATCTCAGTGATTTGACGACAATGGGAACATGTAGGTGGCTGTAGGATTTTTTTGTACCCACCTATAATAATTGCATTATTATTAACATTGCCGTCACAAATCATAAACAAATATAATATATTAGGTTTATCCGTATTTAAGTTCCTAATACGATTTGATACCCATTTGATCTAATTTCACAGTGTCATTAAAACTTTACGACAAGTCCGATGTTGTATAAAAATTAAAGTACCAACAACATATAATTTTATACCACTCACAAAGTTGAAACATTTTTTTTTACAAAAATATTCAGAAACAAAAAAAATACAAAACATTCATTGCTCTACTTAGAATCTAAATGTTATCATCTATTATTTAGTTGTTTTCCCAAACGGCTGTGGGATCCAAACTACCAAGTAAGTACTATATTAATAAAAATAAGTTAATAACAAGAAACATATTACTCACGATATTGTCAATTATGAAGTGCACGGATAATAATTGTTTTATTCTTGGTTTGTTCGGCACCGTTTTAAATGAACGATGTACATATTATCGGGATTATGTGTCGAAACCAAGTCGAGTAAAGCCCGACACACGAAAATCACCGATTTTCGACCACAATTTATCGTAGTACCTATTTCAAAACGATATTTAAGAATATTATAATATTGTCGATGTGTCAACAGTGGCAGTTTTGATGATAAAACATCAAGGGCCGATGATTTTTAATTAATTGGACCCAGTGCTAGAATTGTGGAGGGGGGGGGCCGCACGGGAACTCATTTCCTGTACTAGCATTTGATTTTAATTAGCGTTCCCATACTACATTTTCCTATTTTTTGTGTATTTATTACATTTTAAAACATTTTAAAAAGGTAAATACTACCTAACTCATAATTGAAAAATGTTTTTTTTTCTTTTATCAAAAATCAAAACTGTTAATAGTTTGATAACAAATTTAATTTAAATCAGATTTCAACTTAATCCGGCTGAAGTGCCTATTGCGCCGGTCGCTGTTCCTGTAGTATTCGATGTTGGCTTTCCACTTCCTGCGCCCTGGCCACCTCTGCCCTTCGCCTCTCCAATTCCCGATCAATTATCGTATCCCAATACCTTATATCATTTTCCTCAAATGAATCCTCGGATGCATCTTCGGTACTCTCAATGTCTACGTCGATAGCACCTTCGTTGACGTCACTTTCGTCGGTGTCTACGTCGACGTCTCTTTCGTCATTCAGATTAATATGATATGCGGGCATTTTGACGATTGAAGCCCTCAGGGAATTCGCATACTCATCGAAAAACTCCTCTACACTTGGCATTAAGAAATATCGAACTGGCATTTCACCGGCCAACAACTTCTGGATAAGTGATTTTATCTCATGATCATTGTATAGTGACTGGCACTGATAAGTTCTATTTCGACTATTTCTGCCAATGTCCCTGGCCAGTTTCCAGTATAGGTTGTTAAGGTTAAATATATAACCTGTAAAAAAGTAAACACTCCACTTAATAAAGTTTTTGCACGCACTGTGTATCGTACATGTATATTTTGTAAAAATGCTTACCTAGCAATTTCCAAATTGTTGACTTGTAGCTGGAGGAATAAACCATCTTTTCTTGGGATGCCACAATGTTATCGGTTGTTTTTTTTGGTTTGGAAAACATAGATAAGTTATTCGGACCAATTTGCGTCAACCAGTGCCTGATAACATATTTTTAAATTATCAGTATCTATATCGTCAGTTTGTAAATATAATTGATCGTAAATACTTAATTACTTTTTCAATCAATTATTATATTATTACCAGTTATAAAAATCAAATAACCGTGGAATGTCCAGAACATCCACGCTAGCCGCATACCATTTTAAATCATCGAAACCAGCTTGTATATGACTTGCTGGTAGAAGTGGCAACATCTTCAACATCTTTAAGCACTTAAATGCTAATGCATTGGTTTTTATTAAACGTGAATAGCCGAATTCCATAATTGTTGTACATAACGACTATAATGATTGTTTTATGTTATTCTATTGTAATTAGGTATTATCTATTGAGGACGTATTTTTTTGATACATACCTGATTATGATGAAACCATGTAAAATCAAGTACTGAATTTTTAAAATGATATCTCAATGGCGTTATTAAATCCTCATTCACAACCGAAAAAATTTTACGAGGACTGTAATGAGGAAATAAAACTACTTGAATATAACTAAATACACTGGTGTACGATTCACGGTCGTCGCCTTCCATCAAACAGTATATAACCGGATAATTCTGAAATACATAATATATGATTCAGTTAGGTACTAAATAATTAGGTATATTCAAAGGAAGTTATTACGAGAATTATTATGCTGTCAAATAAAATGAGATATTTTTTTTTTTTTTAGGGTTGAGTCTTCGACAGCGAGGTCTTTAGCCTTGAACTGTAAGGTAGGAGAAGGGTTGGTACGGTTGGTTGTTTTTACAATTGTTTTTTTTTTACGGTCGTTACAGTAGTTAGCAAACACGTGTATATGTGGCAAGGTTTTAACTACTATGAACTCGGATGGTCACCCATCCGAGAGCTAGTAGCTGTGGCCGTTGCTTACTCTCAGTGGCATTCCGCAACTGGTAGCAGCCAACGCGCCATGCCAAGCCACATTCATAATTTTTGTACATAACGACTATAATGATTGTTTTATGTTATTCTATTGTAATTAGGTATTATATATTGAGGTCATATTTTTTGATACATACCTGATGATGATGAATCATATATTATTTGTTTTATTATGTGAATGATGTCAGTGGAATAGGGCTCCAGGCGATACCACTATAAAAAAAACGCGCCACGTGTAATAACCCCATACCAGGGTGGTGTGGAATGATTACATGAATATTTTAAATTGTGTATTCGTAATTTATTTAAGAACTATTGAACTTCAACAAGCTACAAACATTAAATAATAATCCATGATGTTTGTGATTCAGAGTAACTATAGTACATGAATATAACACAAATAGCTTTATATTAAATATAATTCAAACATTTTTGTTTCAGGTATACTCTTGACCCCCCGCTACCGCAGATCAGTTCCCCACCCTAATCTACCATAAACTTTGGTTTGCACCAAGCAGAAAAAACGTCAAAATGATCATAACATTTAGCTCTATACGAATATAAGTATGAAATGCACGATATCATTGGCCTAATTACGATTGGATAAGCATTTTTTTTTATTTATTATTAAAATAACCCCTCGGCAACAAAGGCCATTTGGAAAAATACAAATATAGACAATATTTTAATGTATAATATAGAGTTATAACTTATTTATTAAATTAGATATTTTAATGAAAGTGATTAATGAGGCTGACGAGTCTTTGGTGTTGTCGTGTGAGGTGGAGATATATTCTGGAAGGTTGGCCTTTACTCTGTCTTCTTCGTAGATACGGCATTCCGTTAAAATTTGCTTGATACTCAGTTGAACTCCGCATGAAGGACATATGGGAGGATCTTCTTTGTTCGTGGTTAATTTTGAATGATAAAGCTAGTTGAGGTTTTAATATATGGAGCTCAGCACGTGGGCTTGTTATCGGGTTGGTATTCGTCTGGGAGCAAATGGAAGGGTAAGTTTGTTAGCTTCTTAATTCTAACTTTGGCGCTGCGATTAGTGACCACTGTGTGAGCCAGTTCTGCAACTTTAAAGAGATGCGAAATATTCATGCCTATTTGGTTACAGAGGTCGAGGATTTTGATGTTCTTGTTGGAACAGTTTTCAATGGTGTACTTGAAGGATTTGTAGCTAATGAGTATATTGGGATCTTGTTCGAAAATATCAGAGCACGGTGCAAGAAGATCATCTAGTCTGTCACGTCTTCCTGACGATTAATGAGATCTGTCTCCGGGTTTTATTTTTTTTGTTTCTTTTTTAGACTTAGATGCTGCTGATGTGATGTTTTGTGAGCTCGAATCCGTTATGATTCGCATAGGGATAGAAGTAGGAATTGTTTTGATAGCTGGCAAGGGAGGCGAAGATGGGCATGTTGATGTTGAAACAGCCCTCTTTTTAGATTCCGATTGTATATTTGGGTTTTTTTTTGCTAGCGGTTTCCGGAAAGAGGGTGTCTAAGGGTTTCGGGTTACTGTTAGAAGAGCGATCTTGATCCAAAGGTGTTTCTGTGAGCTGAGACGAGCTTACTGAACGTAAGATAGGGGTAGGGGCTGCTGCCGGTAAAGGGTTAAAAGTTCTGTTATCCGTGTTGTATTTATATGATGAGGCTATATGTCCAGACTGTTTGCAGACATAACATGAAAATGAGTCGTCTGTGAGGTAAATACGGAAATGAGTGCCTTCTTGATTGATTATGAGGGAACCTAGAAGCTTGTGCAAATCTTCAGGGTCGATATACACCTGTCTTCTGAAGCTAGTAACATGTGCGAATAGGTCCGAAGAGTGAGCTGATTTTAAGGAAAAAATTGACGAAAATGTCCTAATACCATTTTCCAGAAGGTGTTTAGTGATAGATTCGTTAGGTATTATTGGATAGACATTTGAGATGGTAATTTTGGTTGAGGGATTTACCAGATTTCTGATGGGTATTTCGATACCGTTAATATGAATACTCTTGTGATTTTTTACTTTATCGTCTGCAGTGTTTTGTGTATTTAAGAAGATACAAAACCGATTATTTGATATACGAGACGCGGAAATAATGTTAATATTATTAGGAGACGTTAGTTTACGGATTGCAGATAAGTAATCGATCTGTTTTAGACCTTCAATAGTTGTAAGGACTATAGCTTGGCTCATTTTTTGATAGATGTGGGTTGCTGCGCTATCTGCGAAGCTTTTTAGTTTGGTGTCGTTTAAATTGATATTAGTTTGACTGTTATTAACAGTATTTATAATTTGGTTGTCTTGAGATATAATTAGATATAATTAGGTCATTGAGTGTGTTGTGTAATTGTGAATTTATTTCTGTATTAGAATGAGGCTTAATTGCCTGTTGGTTTAGAGTGGATTTTGACGCCCATAAATCATAATTGTGTAGGTAATTAAATTATTACGGGAGCGAGTAATCTGAACGAGTATAGAATATAGATAAGTAAATTCATATTACCTGGATACCGAGTGAACTTTGTACTGTCGATGTACTGACTATGCTGTCGAGAGCTATTTAGGTGGTAGACACTAAACACAACGTATACGTGTTTCACGGTCGGAGGTCGAACACGAACTGGAATATGCATTTTGTTTCACCGTTGTCGAGGTAGTCCCCATGGGGTGAACCCAACACCGGTGGAAAAAAATGCATATTCCATCGTAATTAGGCCAATGATACCATGCATTTCATATTTTTAATCGTATCGCTAAATGTTATGACCATTTTGACGTTTTTTTTGTTTGGTGCAAACCAAATTTTAAGGTAGTTTATGGTGGGGAAGTAATCTGCAGAAGTGGGGGGACGGAAATTTACGTAAACGGAATTAGTATGGCTCGTCGCTAACGATGAACAGTAACGGCCGACGGGTGACAATTAATACTAATTAAATTAATTACGACAAACAAGAATGGCGTTCGTGTCGAACGAGCGGGATTAAAACAATGTAACGAAAAATCGTGGTTTGTGTGCCTACAATATTCGGGCGGCAGCGAGTACGGTAAACGTGCGTTTTCGCCAACATACGTCGGAAAAAGCATGACATTAAATGCTGAGAACTTCAAGTACATACAAAGTGCATAAAGTAGTTGGGATGCGCACTGCCGACTATAATATTATGAATTTTGCTGTCATACCTATCTCTTTTGTCATGGGAAATGCGTCCAAATGTAAGTACATTTTTATTTCACCCCGTACTATTCCAAGTTTCCAAATTTGGTTAGACAGGTTTTTATATATAGAAAAATTGACCATTGGGCCAGGTGTTTACGTATTAAATGAAAATACCACTATAAAATGCAGTTTATTAATTGATGTCAGTGAAATATGGCCACAGACCACCCACTTAAAAAAACGCCCTTATGTGTAACACCTCAAGGCCCAAGGGTAGCGTGGAAGATTACACAAATATGGTAAATTATGTATTTCTAATTTATTTAAGTACCATTCAAACATTTTTGTTTCAGATACACTCTTGACCCCCGCCACCGCAGATCACTTCCCCACCCTAAACTACCTTAAATATTGGTTTAATAACTTGGTAATAACTGAATAATAATTTTTTTCGATTTCAGTTCCCAGTTCTCTACCACAACCAAACTCTTCCAAACAACTTGAGACTGTGCAAACGGATTTAGACCATATTGTAAACCATTCAACTTCAGATTCAGATTTAAACACTGCTACGAATTATGAGAATATCACTGAAAATCAAAATATATAAATCATACAAAATTATGATAATTAGGTAATTATTATTTATTTCAAATTATAGTTAACACATTATGGGTCGGGGTGCAAAACATTTATTAAGGATAATTTTTATTTATAAATTAATTTAATGATGTTTTTGCTTTTGATGATCTGTTACGGTAAAGCACGATTCCGTACGTTTTACCTTTTTGGGAACACGATTCCGTACGATTTTGATCAAACAATAGATTGTCAAAAAGACCCCAAAAACAACACAATTACGTACGATTGTCTGTGCAATGTTGCCATTTAATATTTATTGTCAATTTGTTTAAAATATAAAAAATTGTAAAAATGTAAAAAAATAATTATAATTTAATACCTTGGTATTTGTTACAAACACTTGACAAATATTTTATTATATTTTTATGAATCAAATATTTGTCATATTAGTTAATTTTGTGGTCTAACCGTTGTTTGTCAGCCAAGGCCATTTTATTGAAACGCCCTTCAGATGCGGATCTTATTTTTGTGCAGGTCTCTTCTTGTGTTTCCTTCAGAACATTGTAAGTTCACCCTGCAATACGCCGGGCGCCGGCTCCGGTACACTGTACTTGGAGGAACACGGCGATCGGCCCTGCAAAATATAATCGTCTGTTTGGCTCTGGACCCTTATAGTTAAGTATACGCGAAACGTACGTAAAATGCTAAACTAACTAACTAAGTTAAATACCTGCGTAACCTTATGGAAATCTGGCAACATTGCACTAAACTCTTGGGTACAAAACGTACGGAATCGCGTGTCTTAAAATGTGCACGATTCCGTACGCTGATAAGGACCGTACGGAATCGTGTTCTACCCATCTGTTATCGTGGATGTTTTGTTTAATTTCGTTGTAGAATTCTTCATTGATAATTATTGAGATTTCAGATTTTGAAAGTGTTCTTTAACATTTTTCTAATGATGAAGTGTAGGATTGAACTTCGTTTGATAATTTTGAGTGTATAGTAGTTATTGATGTTCCTTGAAAATTTAGAATCGAGTCTAGAAATGTTGATATAAATATGGATTTTTGTTGAAATTTCTCGAAGATAAATTCTGCTGATATTTTAAGTGGTTTTGTTTTGTTATTGATACATATTGTTATGGGCAGCTGAAACATAATATAAAATTTAATTGAATTATTAGAATTTGTGAATAATTATGATGGTGCATGTATGCTTTAAACAAACAAATCAAAAGTTACTGAATACAACATCGCAGTTGTCAATTATTCTTCAAGTGTTATATTTAACATTTTTTGAATTGTTATATTGTTATTGTTGTTATATATCTTTCGTATTTTGTTTATATTGGGTCTGTATACTGTTTTTCCATTGGATTGATTGATGATTAGGTAATTTAAATTTTGTAATTATTTTAATGTTTCTTTTGTATTTTTTTTGTTTGTAAAATTAAATCTTATGATGTGCATTATTATCAGTATGTGGCCGTAAATATTGTTTAGCTAATAAAAAAAAAAAAATTAATGTCATTCATAAATTTAAATAATTAATATAAAATTTACAGTATGCTTGTAACTAATAATGTTACCCGATTCTGTGTAAAATGAATGTAAGCTCGCTAAAATCAGTTTTTGATTATAAGTTATGTTTTGTTCTTTGTTTTTTGGTAGATAAAATTCTATTACGTTATTAGAATCCAACTCTATAGAGATTCTTGGTTTTTGATATACCCATTTATTTTTTTTAATTTTGTATTTTACATTATGAATTGTAATTATTTTATTGATATAGTGCAATAATGTTTTTATTACTTACACTTCATCCAATTGATCTACTAATTCTACATTAGAATAGTTCCACTGTTTATTGAGATTATTTATGAATTGCATAAAATTTACATCCATGGACATAATCCTATTGGTATGTACATAAGTACACATGTTCATACATTTTTTTTTGGTTTTCATTAATAAATTTCTCTTTCTGTGAATTGAATATCTTTATGTAATTGTATGTTATGTATAATATAATAATATTTTTTTTTTCAAATCGTGAAGAGTGCATTCCTGTTCAGAGGAACTGAGACTAAAACTGACTGTTTGTATTTAAGAGGATGCCACACCCGCATGTGTTGTCTCCGTCTAACAAATGTACAACATAGCAAAAACAGTTTTGCGTGACACAACTGTTCTCGCGCCATATTTATAATTTAATTACCATTTTCACAATATCCACCACTTCTGGGGAAATCCAAAGATGCAAGTTTGCATCGCTTACGGCAGTTAGAGAGCCGATTTAAAAAATCATCAGAACTTCACAACGATTATAATAAAGCCATGAAAGATTATTTGGATTCGGGTCACATGTCTAGAGTGAC
This sequence comes from Neotoxoptera formosana, assembly GCA_022818045.1. Taxonomy (NCBI): domain Eukaryota; kingdom Metazoa; phylum Arthropoda; class Insecta; order Hemiptera; family Aphididae; genus Neotoxoptera; species Neotoxoptera formosana. The sequence continues at coordinate 5,824,239 of CM040630.1, forward strand.
CATAAATCCGGATAAAGAGGATAATGCCTATTACATTCCTCACCAAGCGGTTTTGAGACCGGAGAGTACCACTACGAAAATGCGGATAGTGTTCGATGCATCGGCAAAGACGATCTCAGGTTGTTCCCTGAATGCTAAGCTCTCCTGTGGCAAGAAGCTACAGCAGGACTCGCCAACAAATTTATTACGTTTTCGGTTACACCCTGTGATATTTACCTCAGACATAAAAGAAATATTCCGTCAAGTGCTTGTCACAGAAAAACACCGACCCTACCAACGATTGTTATATCGATTTTCTTTGAATGAACCCATTGAAGAATATCAAATGAACACCTTAATGTTTGGACAAAAATCGTCTCCGTTCCTCGCCATTCGGACCTTGCATCAATTAGTCGAAGACGAAGCTGCTACAGACCAACAAATACAAAATATCGTACTACGTGATTTATATGTCGACGATGTAGTTACTGGTGCCGAAAACGAAGACACAGCTATAAGACTTCAAGAAAAACTAATAAATGTTTTTGCTAAGGGCAAATTTGAACTACACAAGTGGTCGAGTAATTCCGATCATCTGTTACAACAAGTACCTCCAGAACACTGACAAACACAACCAGTTACGTTTTCTGAACATGGGTCGGAATGTACAAAAGTCCTTGGTCTAAACTGGAACCCAAAAACCGACTCCCTCAGTTACCAGTATCAGCCTTATCCAGTGAAATATAGTAAGAGAGCTGTTCTGTCAGAGGTTGCCAGGATTTATGATCCCCTTGGTCTACTTTCTCCAGTTACGACCGATCTCAAAAGGCTAATGAAATATCTTTGGTTAATGGAAGTGAGCTGGGATGAACCAATACCTGAAGATGCAGCCGCTGCGTGGCTAAAATATCACCAGGAGTTATCAGTGTTAGCTACCTTACGAATTAACCGTCATATTACTTATTCTCAAGGCACGTATGAACTTCATGGTTTTAGCGACAGTTCGGAAGCCCCTTACGCTGCAGCAGTATATTTACGTGTAACATTAAAGAACGAAGAACCGTATTGTCACCTTTTAATGGGCAAATCAAGGATAGCACCAGCAACAAAAGTATCCATACCAAGATTGGAGTTATGTGGGGCTGGTCTTCTAGCACGTTTACTGTGTTTGTGTTTCGTGAAAGAGAATCTGACACTTGATCTTATAAGTATAACTGCATGGACCGATTCTACCATAACCTTAGCTTGGATCAAATCTCCCACTGCTAAACTAAAAACGTTCGTCGCTAACCGAGTAGCAAAAATCCAACAATTAACTGATGTAAATAATTGGCGCCATGTACCATCTGAGTTAAACCCGGCAGATTGTGCGTCACGTGATTGTTTCCAAGGGAACTATTTAACCATGACCTTTGGTGGAAAGGCCCAGAATTTCTTCGAAAACCAGAGGACACCTGGCCCACCGACGGAGTAATGACTCCAAAAGCATGTCAAGATGAAGAAGTGGAGAAAAAATTAATTACTCTGGTCGCTTTGGTTAAAGCTGAAGAGTGTCCAATCCTCAACCAATCAGAAAATTTTCCCAAAATGTTAAGACTTACTGCATATTGGTTACGAATAAAAGATTATCTTTTAAAAAAACCTAGGTACCACAACCCTATACCGACTACAGAAGAAACAAATAGAGCTTTGTTAGCTCAAGTGCGCTGGACACAACAAACATTCTTTGCAGAAGACATATCCCAACTGGAGAACAATAAAACATGCTCCATGCGATTACGAAAATTATCTCCATTTCTTGACGATCAGAATTTAATCAGAGTGGGAGGTCGATTGGTTCATGCGAATATGCCATACGAAGAAAAACACCCTTTGCTACTACCAAAGTCCGCACGTTTGACCAGGCTATTAATTGATCACGCACATCGTACCAAAGGTCACCCTGGACCTCAAACGTTGCTAAACCTTCTATATCAAGACTACTGGATACTTTCAGCTCGCAGTATTGTCAAGAAAATATTTCACAAATGTATACCGTGTTTCCGGGCCAAACCTAGGATTATCCAGCCAATTATGGGTAATTTACCGCAACATCGAGTGACAGTAGTCAAACCATTTGGCAAGGTGGGCGTTGATTTCGCTGGGCCGTTCAAAGTTGAAGCTACAATGCTACGTAAAATCAAGGTTACTAAAGCCTACATTTGTATCTTTGTGTGTTTGGTAACGACCGCCATTCACATCGAGTTAGTTTCCGATTTATCGACTCCTCTGTTTATTGCCGCTTTAAACCGGCTCGTGTTCCGAAGAGGCAAATGTACGGATATATTCAGTGACCGTGGCACTAATTTCGTTGGTGCCCAACGGTATCTAAAACAAATAAATGATATGACCCAAGAATCGAAATTCATTAATAACATGACGGACCATCAAATCCAATGGCATTTCAACCCACCTGCAGCCCCGCACATTGGAGGAATCTGGGAGGCAGCAGTATAGTCCGCTAAGACATTACTTCATAGAATCATATTGGATCGTGTACTAACATATGAAGAGTTAAACACTGTTCTGCTCCAGGTGGAAGCGACGCTCAACTCCCGACCTCTAGGTGCCATGTCATCTGACCCTAGTGACTTCAGAGTACTTACCGCTGGACACTTTCTTACCATGGGGCCACTTGTCAGCTTACCATCTCCTCAAGTACCCATTAGCCCTACGCTGTCCATAAGCCCAATGGGCGCTCATACAGCAGATTCAACAACACTTCCGGTTGCGATGGAGCAAAGAGTATCTCCATACCTTGCTGGAGCGTCCCAAGTAGACTCGTAGAAGCATCAACTTACAGGAGAACGATCTGGTTATTGTTAAAGAACCTTCACCACCACTCACCTGGATTACCGCTCGAGTAGTTGAAGTACACCCTGGCAGGGATGGAGTTGTAAGAGTAGGAAAGATTAAAACGGCACAAGGAAAACTTCTTACTCGGCCGGTAGTTAAACCTTGTCCTTTACCTTTGAGGGATTGAAGATTCGTCCTTCAAGGTGGCCGGTATGTTCAACATAATATAGTACCGGTCCGCTTATTGATCGGTGATAAGCTGTCCAGCGAGCAGTAACGTCTTCAACACCGCCACCCGCAGACGACGCGTACGTAAAAAAAAGACTGCCTTAACGTACGTCGTACGTTCGTACCGTTATCATTAATACCGCACCACATACCGTTACCGTCAAGTGTCGATACCGCACCGCATACCGTTACCGTCAAGTGTCGATACCATATCCACATACCACATACCGTCAGCCGTCAACACCGTGGGAAGCATTCACCATCAACAGCATTGCCGTCGCCGACACTGTTTTTATGCCCATATTCATTGATATAATTATATTACTTATTACCGTTCCCATTTTTAATTAAAACATAAGCAATATCTTGTTTTTTTATTACCTTATACAGTCCACTAAACCAAGCTACCGGACAATTACTATTGATTAAATACTGTATTGCACTAGAATTAGTTTTGAGGATAGAATTAAATGCACGTTCATCTGCTATGAGGCACCCGTAGCTATTTAAAAAATACCTCAAGCTATCAGATGACAGTGAGTCAGTGTCAAAATTATGTATTGCTGCTGCAATCATTACTAACATCTTCTATTGAAAACATATAAAAATTAAAAACTTATTATTAAAGGTATAATAATTTATGTAAATTAAGTATTACATCATTCACTGCTGTATATGGTTTTCTGTTTCCTGACAATGGGAAATGGACATTTTGTATTTGGTACAATAAACCGTATTCATAAATAAACTTTTCACTACAAAAGGGGCTACATATCAAAATGTGCGTTAGAGAGGGAGGTTTACTTGGTCTTGCATATTTAAATTCGACTGTTTTTATATTAATAATATAGAAGGGTATAGGGGAAAAACGGTAGTAGTCCATTCATGTAAATATTTCAGGGGAGCAAAAATAAAGTCTATAGACTTCTATCAATGTAATAATTAAACAAAAAACATATTTTATGAATTATTATATTAGTAAAATGTATTAACTTTGAAATGGAATTAAAATAAATTAAAAATTGTAATGATTGTTATCAAAAAAAAAAAATTATATGAAAAAAAAGTATTTATAAATAATTAAAAATACGTATTTTCAGGAGATATAAAACCATTAGGTTATTTTATTATTGTTCAAGAAAAATAAATTTCCATTTAGTGTCGTGGCCATACATTTTTTTAAATAATATAAATTCATTTTAAATTTAACATCGTATTTAATAATACCATTTTTAATCTTCAGCGTCATCCAAAGGAATGTCGTCGATGTACTCGTTTTCACTGCCTTGAATATCTACATTTTCTGTCTTCAGATTTTCGTAAAATTTGTGTGATTCTTTTCTACCCCTGAAATATGACTTTCAAATTTAATTGATTTTCATTGCCGGTTAGATAACATTTTTGCTTTTACAAATCATGTTTCATTAAGGCCATAATAACTTCAATTGTTTGAAGACCTAGTTTTATATTTTGAGTGAAAAACATATTACCCCTGAAAATTGTCTTTTAAATTTTAGGAGTTTTGGTTGGGGGTTTGATGATATTTTTGCTTTTAAAAATCATGTTTAATTATGGACATTATAACTTCATTTGTTTCAAGTCTTAGTTTTAAGTTTTGAGTGAAAAACATACTACCCCTAAAAATTGACTTTTAAATTAAAGGGGTTTTCATTAAGGGTTTGATGAAATATTTGCTTTTACAAATAATGTTTAATCGTGGACAAAATAACTTCACTTAGTGTCCTAAATTGGCAAAAGAAATTTTTTTCCTTTTTTACCTCTGTAAAAATCATATGAAATGCTGCGCTCAGGATATTTTTCAATGAAATCTTGATGCATCATTTTTACATTTATATCACTTGCTAAATAACGAGTATTGGGAGCATGCTCTCGCCTATAGTGAGATATTGTTGGATGGTATGTCTCAATATGTTCACTAACCAAGTCGCTGTGTTGATATTTATTGTGAGGCACTAGTTTACCTCTTTTTTCTGTATTATGTGTAATGTTACCAAAAGCCGTGTTATTAAGAATATTTGAAACCACCTTATCATTGTTTTTTTTGAAACCTAATTTTGTCAACAAAAAAAACTTTACATACTGCAACAGATACACCTATATGGTCAGTTAAACAATAACTATAAATTTTACTTTTTCTGTTATTATTTATTCCACTTCTTCTTCGTTTTACTGCTGAAATACTACAGGCACCTAAAATAAATTGTTTTTTTTTGAAATGCAGCCATAGCCCAAAATGTATTATTAATTATGTGGCGCTGTTCATTACATATATTAGCTTTACATTTTTTTTACATTTATTTATTTCACAAGGATCTTGAACTTTATATTTTGATGCAGTTTTCTTTTGTTTAATTTGTTTTCTCTTATTCAGATTCATTTTGAATTTTTTACGTTTTCTTATCTCTCCAGTTTTTGTATAAAGTTCAAAGGAAAATTCAGTGTCACTATTAGTTTCTGGTATGAATACATGTATTTCTTCAAAATTCATTGAATTTTCAGCATTGTTTTGCAATTCTAGACAAACTAAATAATAAATAAATAATTTAGTTTAATTTTTTTTTAAATAAAATAAAACAAAATATTACGTGTATCACAAAGATTATCTACTAAATTAACAGCTTCATGATTTGGAAGACTAATATCAAAACTAGATTCTTCAAATTTCTTTTTTTCACCTGCTGGAACATAATCAGCATCAAGAAAAGAGTCATCCACTGTAGTTTATGTTTATGAAGTTTCTACATAATTCAAATAATATATTTCTTTTTAATGAACAAAAATTAATATATTCATATACATATATTATACATAGTAATATAATATAATATAATAGTTATACGCATAGTAATTTATGTTACTTTGTTAATAGTACAAAAAAATTATATCATAATAATCTAATTTGAACTTCAAAAAAATATAACATATAGTATAGGTGATAAACACATAATAAACAATGCATAGACTTTGAAATGTATGAAGAATGTATATAAAATATAAAGTGTAACTTACTAGTTGAGCTACATACTGTAGGATTTCCTGGATAGGTAAGAGGTAAATCATTGCTTGTAAATACATCCATTTTGATTGTATCTATTTTATTACTTCTTGTAATAGAAAAACTATTAATACAATTTGATGATTTATTGGTACCTATGTTATTATAATATAACTAATGTTAACATGAATAACAATTATTTACTTTGAAAATGTATGTTATAAAAATGTTGTAGTTTGTATTTGAAATTGTTATGAAATATAAAATATATTTATCAAACAAATAAAATTAATAATTATTAATTAATATAAGTACTACAGTTTTACTTAAAATAGAAAAAAACTAAAATTGTATGATGATAATATGAAAAAAAAAATATTAATTTTTATTAATATTATTATTTTTCAGTTTTCTTCTTTCTGTGATTATAATATATTTTCAAGAAAACACAATTATTATTTTTTAACTATAATAATATAAAACCTTACCACACAAATTATATTAAACCGAGATAAAGTATACACCATACATAATACTCTAGTAGCATGTTGCTGACTAACAGAAAAAAATAGATAAATAATAATATTGAGTTAAAATTAAAAAAATTATAATAGGTATTTATTTCATAACACTAAATGGCTAATTTAACTTTTAAGAATATGAAACATTTTAAATGAAACATAAACATTTACTATAACTTACCAGTTGAACTGTACATCTTATTTTCAATTTGACTCCCTGTTTGAGGTAAATTATTGCTGGTGACATCTCTTTTAGTTTTAATTGTAACTTTCTTATCACTACCTAGGTTAAAAAAAATTATATTAATTGGATGACTTCATGATCTAAGCTTCTAACTAACCACATCAATGATGCCCATCTGTATATTTTACTGGCAATATCATTAGGCATAGATACACTGACTAATAATTTATAATATAAATAGTAAATGTTAGTTAAAATATTAGTTTAAAAAGAAAATAATCTTACCTTGATAAGTTTTTTCATCATTTTTTAATTTCTCAGCTAAAATAATTAATTTTTCTGCACGAGATCGATGCATTTTAATTTTTAATTTTTATGGTATAACTTATAAGTAAGAGTAAAACAGAAATATAAATGTACGTACTTATATAATATTATAATCATAGATACAATGATACATTTATGAATGAGATAATAAAATATGTGATGGTTTTCGTTAACAATTTAATTAATTTGGTTAACCACAAATCCACAATAATAACATTTTGTAATTAAAAAGCAATATACTAATAATTATGGCTAAATATATATTTAACCATGCTAATAATATAGTTTAAAACCCATGATAAACACAAATCATAATACGTCACAAATACGAAATTATAACCAATGACAAGAATTATAATACGGGAAGTAAACAACATGAATCATGATAATATTTATTAATCTTTCTAATAATAGTCACATACGGCTGAAAAATATATGTCCTTTCTTAGCGGAAAAGACGTGTGTGAACCCATACTAAGCAAAAAAGTCGTAAAGTGAGATCACTTACTGCCTTTTTGCTTAGTAAACTCCATACTTTTTAGAAAACCGTATATGCATTTCCCTATTTATCTCGTAAATAATGGCTCATACGACGATAAAATAAGACATCAAAACATGCTAACCTTAGCACATAAAAAATTGAAAATAAATTTAGAAAATTACAGTATAAAAAATATGTTTTTCAATTTTAGGCGTATACAGCCATTAGGCTTAGTAGGGCAGAATTAACTTATATCCCAGGATAACTTACATCCCATGATTACATTTACCCCAGGATTACCGATATTTAGTGAATATATTTTGTCTTTTTCTACATTTTACTGTAAGACTTAGTTTTTAAGTGAAAAACATATTAAACCTGAAATATGACTTTCAAATTTAATTGATTTTCATTGAGGGTTAGATGAAAATTTTGCTTTTAAAAATCATGTTTAATTATGGACAAAATAACTTCATTTGTTTAAAGTCTTAGTTTTAAGTTTTGAGTGTTATGATGTGATAACGTTATCCAGCAAGTACCGCTCTCTCTCTAAAATTTATTTTCACCAGTGTATTTGTATGTACATCTTAACTAGCCGTGTTTTTGCTTCTTCGACTTAACTCTCTCAACCCTTGTTCATGTTATCCATCTATATCTTGCAGTTTAACAGTCATTCTTTTTGCTGACCGAGAACAATTGTGAGTACATTCTACTTTTATCATCAATTGTTTGGACTAGTCTGGCTGATTACAAATCGGCTGTTTCTACACCTCCGCTTTCTTGAAGACTTAGACGATACAATTTTTATTAGTACTATTACTTTTACTCTCCGCACGCTTAGCTGCAACTTCGGTTGCATCCACTCGCTTTAAAGGAAAAGCCTAATATTTGACGTTTATTTATGCTGAGCTATCACCCCGACGACTCCTAATGCTGTCTCCCACGTTGCTACTCGTTCCACTTCTAAATTAACCGGCCCGCTAACCCTAGATGCTTTGAACAAAACTATGGCTGAGCACCAAAAAACTCAAATTTAAACCTTGAACCAATGCAAACTATTATGTGATTCCCAGAGTACTAAGTTTAATGATCTGAAAGAGAGCATAGTTCTTTTGACGTCTCAGGTTGTAGACTTAAAAACAGACAATGACAATCTTCGTTTAAGCATCTCCAATCTCAACAAGCGTATCCAAGACCTGGAATCTGCTAACAGTTGTCGCCCTACTTCTTCGGCTGGCACTGTTCCAAGCATTCTTCAAGAGATCTCTGAACGTGAGAGATGCTCTCGTAATGTTATTATTCGTGGAGTTAAGGAATCTTCTTCTTCTGTTATAGAAGAAAGAATTTCTGATGACACTTCAAAAATAGCCGAGGCAATCAAGTCATACTTCCCTGAATTACCTGCGAATCTCAAATCAATTAGACTTGGCAAACCTAATGATAGAGGTCCACGACCGCTCAAGGTATTCTTCTCTTCCAAAGACATATTTCTTAAATTAATTTCTGATTTCAATAAAAATGCCAGAAGTCTTACTCCCGACAGTATGCTTTGTTCTATCACGATGACCCGTGATCGCACCCCACTTGAACGAGAGTATATCCGTCTTGTATACACCGAATTGGAAAACCGTAAAAAGAACGGTGAAACTGATCTGACGATCAACTACAGAGATGGATTCCCCTTCATTTTTCCCAGGCCAGGCGCCATCATGCTTCTAACTCTACATTTTCCCATTCAAAAAATTAGCAAGTCCCGACTTATCTATGCCTATTCTACCGTCTCCTACCTCAAACAAAATCGTCTTCCACTTCTGCTCATGCCTGTCAGATCTACACTACAACTGTATGTCTGTATGTACAACTTTAAATCACAACCGTCTTACTGTGCACACTGCCACTCAGCTCAACAAACTTTAAAATCCTTCATATTGTATTTTAATAATTTTAAAACTTAATTTTCTAAACCTAATTATAATTTTAATAATAATAGCAATAATATATGTAATAAAGCACTTAATTCTAATCTAAAAATATTCTATCAAAATGTACTTGGCCTTATAACTAAATTAGTCAATCTCAGATGTACCTTTCCTTTGTTTTATTTTTATGATGTCATTATCCTTACTGAAACTTGGCTAACACCTGACATTGATAACAGTGAATTGGGGTTTTTTGGCTTTCAGGTGATAAGACTTGATAGAAATCCAAACAACAGTTCTCTGCTCCGAGGTGGTGGAGTACTAATTGCCATCAATAGCTCACTTAAATCCCGTCCTATTACATTAAATATCTCGAATGTTGAACAAACATTTGTCTTACTATCCTTTAACTCTAACTATTTATTGATAGGTGGTGTTTATTTACCCCCACACTCTCCTCTGTTTGTAGTTGAATCCCATGTTGCTTCTGTCGAGCATTTGATATCCTCATACAAACCTCAATCAGTAATCTTATGTGGTGACTACAATCTCCCTAATGTTACTTGGTCATCCGATGATCTAAGATTAATTGCCACTAATGATCACAATGTGGTTACCACATCTATTATTGACTCTTTTTCTTACCTAAATTTCTTTCAGCATAACTCCCTTCCTAATAGTTATGGCGGCATTCTAGATCTCATTTTTTCAAACTCCAATAAAGTTACAGTCAGTAAAGCAACTGATTCACTTGTTATTCCTGACCCATATCATCCACCTCTTCACATAGTCTTTCCTCTCTTATCTGACTATTTTCCAGGTTTCGCACATACCTACAAATACTTCAAAGAGGCAAACTACTCTGCTATTTCAAAATTGTTTAACTCATTCAACTGGGAGTCTACCTTTTCTCAATATTCAATGGACGATGCTGCCTCTATTTTCAATGAAGCCCTGCTTCATTCCATTCAGTTGTTTGTCCCCACAAAAATTTATAAATTACCTAAATTTCCTGTCTGGACTTCTCCCACACTAAAAAATCTTATTTTGAAGAAAAAACGTGCCTATGCAGTTTTTAAACGGTCTAAGTTGCCTAAAGACTACTTAGCTTTTTCTGAGCTTCGCGCAAAATGCAAACGTACTCGTACATCTAAGATTAACTATTAGTCTTATATAAAACATACAGAACTCTCGCTCCAACGTAATCCCTCTTCCTTTTGGAAGTATACTAAAAATCTTACCAAGCACAAAGCGTTACCCTCCACCTTGCGTTGGGATTACACTACGGTTGACAATCCTCGTGATTCTGCAAATTTACTATCTAAGTATTTCAATTCCATAACTCTTTTTTATAACTCTTCTAATACTTCACCTTTTAATCCACCAAAAAAAATAGCTATCCCTACGAGCTTCCTTCTAATTTCGACTTTACACTTGATGATGTACAACTTGCACTTAACTCCCTAAAAAACAACAATTTTAATTGCCCTGGTGGCATTTTTGCACGCTTACTTTAATTGTCAAGACTCTATAGTGTATCCTATATTCCTGCTTTTTGACGCTCACTCGAGGAGGGTAACCTGAAAATTTCTTTTTGAATATTATCACTGAATTGTAAACAAACGAATGTGATAACAGTTTCCTTCGAAAACATGGCTGCCTTGAATTGACAATATTAACAGTGTCCTACCCCTGTAGGTACCCTGTGTATTAATAACATGTGCGATTGCGCGAATAAGCGTGATAAATATTATCGTTGTTTATTTCCAAGTTTTAAAATTAGCTGACGGTATCGGTGTTATTTGTTATCATTTATTACTAATTATGATTATTATAATATTATTAATTACTATTTTATGTTCCCGATTACGATTATCATAAATGTATGAACTTAAAGATTAACTTTAAGATTAAATGTAAATAATATTATATTTTATGAAAATTATTTCAAAACAATTAATAAGTACCTACTTAAAAAATGAAACCAAATATGATAAAATCCAAATGCTATATTAAACATGGTGACAAGTATTTTTGTAAATATTGTGAAAAAAGTTACAAGGAAAATGTTACAAGAATGGCTCTACAAATAAAAAAGAATGTACAAAAGTACCAAAACATTTATTGGACAACTTTTCATCAAAGTATTTACGTAAGTAGCTCATTAATTTCACATACCTAATAATAAATAATTTATAAAAACCTTTTGAACTATTCTTAAAATATTATCTTTCTTTATATTTATTAGGTACTTATGTTGAAAACCCTAATGAGGAAAATAGCTGCAGTAATTTGACCAATTTGACATGCACACTGACACCACCTGAAGTTGAAACCAAAAACTCAAAAGTGTCTTGCCAACAAAGTGTATTGAACTTTGTTGATACTATGAGCATTGAAGAAAAGGTAAAATAGTTAATTATTTGTATTTATATCTGTAAAAAATCATATTATACATTTTAAATGGAAATATAATTTAATAAGTACTCATTACACACTACTATTATTAATACTATTACAATAATACTATTTGTGACTTAAAACATAATATTATATAGATGAAGGTACTTCAAATTTGTTATTTTTATGATAGGAATTATATTATATTTAAAATCAAATAATTAAATTAATTTGTGGGAATACAATGTATTTCTTATATAAATATGACAATATCTAATTTATAAATTTAATGTATGAAAATATGAAATAATGTTAGAAATTTGAAATTATTTTAGTTGCGTCTGGATGAGTTAATGGAAAGAGCTATATTTTCTTCTACTGTACCATTTTCAATTGTAGAAAATACTCATTGGATTAACTTTTTTAAGGCTCTAAGACCAAGTTACACACCTCCTTCACGTTATGTCTTATCCAAAAGACTTTTAAATAATGAGTATGAAAGAATTAGTTGTGAAGTCAACAATAAGATTAAAAACAGTAAAGTTTATGGAATTCAAATTGATGGTTGGAATAATATAAGGTTAGTTAGCATCAAAAAACTGCATCATAGTAAAACTGTAGCATCAATATTTTGATTTATGTTGAAATTAGTTATAATTTTATTATTCATCTACATTATTTTAACCTAATTTAACTTGGTATATAGCTAAAATAATTTTAGTTTATAGTTTGCCACAATGTTCAAAACATTTTAATGTTAAATTAATAATTAATTATTTAATTAAACTAATTCAATAGGTAATTAGTGGTAATAACTTTTAGGTACATATTTTTTTTTTACATATTTCTTTATCGAAACACATTGTTTTATTATTACTTATTAGCTTATGTATATTATTATTTATTATCTTATTTAAAATTTAAAATAATAATCATATAAATATTTCAAAAATGAGTCCATAATGAATATCATAGTTACTACTCCAAAACCATTTGTATTTAAAACAATAGATTGTAACACAAAGCGTCATACAGGGGAATAAATTGCTACTGAACTGGGTAAAGTGATTGATGATTTGGATAGAAATAAATGTCTTGGAGTTGTTACAGATAATGCATCATCCATGAAAAAAGCATGGATACTTTTACAAAAAGATGACCGTTACAAAAATTTACCAATTGCATTTTATTCATGTATTTGCCACACTTTAAATCTTTTGATAGCTGATATAATTAAATTAAAATCATGTATGGAATTGAAAAAAAATCTAAAAATATAATTAGCAGTCATATTCTTAAAGGTAATGTATTTAACAATAAATTATATATAATATAATATTATTTATAATATTATATTATAATTTATTCATTATTGCAATATACCATAACATGTGACATAACGTGGAACTAACTCTCGTGTATTTACTTCCTTTTCTCGGGTAATAGTTCGTTGTTTTTTGTAATTTTTGTCTTAAAAGTTGTGTAAAAAGTTCGCGTGCAGACTGGTGTCGGTTTTGAGTCAGTCTGTCCAAAACCTTCCTCTCAGTTAAGTTTTATAGTAACTTCCATTAACTTTACAAGGCCGCTGTAGAAACGTAAGTTTTTATTTCCGTCCTATCGGTATATGCATACTGCTATCGATTCGTTAACGACCATTTTAGCGATAATCCTTATCTACATCAAAGTCGATTAACTGTAGCTGCCAGTGTGACTGGACGCCGTTACCTATTATACATAGTGTGCGTAGTGATTTACGCGTGGTCTAAAGAGTGCTAATGTATTTTTATTTCTGTGTACAGTATGAGTGCATCGTCCCTAACCCGTATTACCCGGGGTACTACCAATAAAAATACTTCTTCAATTTCGCCCAAAGTGGTACCTAGTAACCAATACTCACCTTTTAATGCTGATTTAATGTCAGCCATTACTGAGTTACGTAATGAAGCCTTATCTTCGAACAAATCAGTGCTTGCATCATTGTCTGATCTAACGAAGAATTTCAATAGCCTATCATCTCTAGTATCTGAGCTTAAAATAGAAAATGCGAAATTGCGCTCTGAATTAGATGATTTGAAGTTGAAGATTAATAATTCGGACGCTACTGGGTCTTTTGTGCAATCACCTGCCATTGTATCTCATATATTGCAAGAAACATTTAAGCGTGAAAGATGCGCCTCCAACGCTATCGTCTATGGTATCACTGAATCTGCTCATTCAACTGCTTCTCAACGTATCTTAAATGACAGAACCGCAATCGGTCGTATTTTGGAGCCACTTGGCTATGATATTCCCGTGGCAGCTAGAGTTATACGCCTTGGTAAATTTCGCGAAGGCTCTTCTCGACCCATAAAAATCTTATACAACTCTAAGGAAGAAGTTGATAGTCTTATCGATATCTTTAGCAATTCTAAACGGAATGGATCTACTTTTCCTGACGGTTTTAGAATCGTTAAGGATAAGACCATCTTACAACGTCAACTTTTACGAGCATGTCATACTGAACTGGACCTAAGAAATAAAAATGGTGAGCAGGGTCTTAGGATTGTGTATGCAAGTGGTGTTCCTAAAGTCTCTTCTACTCAGTCAAAAAACGGATCAGTCAATAAACCAATCATAAATACTATCGATCTAACGGTCACTGGCTTCTATCAGAACTGTCGTGGCTTAAGGACGAAACTTTTAAATTTTAGATGTAATACTTCCTGTTTTAATTATATATTTTTTGTTTTAACCGAGACATGGCTAACTAATTCTATAAATAACTGTGAACTAGGGTTACTTAATTATACTATTTTTAGATTTGATCGGTGTAGCTTATCTAGCAACTGTGCTCGTGGTGGTGGTGTCCTCAATGGTGTACGTAAGGATATTCCCTCGCATCTTATTACTGTTCCCCAGCATAACATTGAACAAGTTTTTGTACACTTCAACTTATCGTCATTGTCATTTATAATTGGTGGAGTCTATATTCCTCCTCAATCACCTTCGTTAATATATAAAACTCATATCGAATCTATTGCTCATATTATCAATGAATATCCTAGTTCTTCTTTTGTTTTCTGTGGTGATTATAATTTACCCGAAATATCATGGGATAGAGATGTTGATGGTTTAACATACTCTTTCTCTTCTGTTTCCAACGCACAATGTATTCCTGAATCATTTGCTTTTTATCATTTTTATCAGCAAAATGCTGTATTCAACAGTTATGGTTCCTTACATGACCTAATTTTTTGTAATAGTCCCAACTTAAAAGTTGAGTGCTCTCTTGATCCTGTTGTTCCTGCAGATAAATACCATCCTGCCTTGAATATTGAGTTACCCAATTATCAGAGTGCGCCTTGCTGTGTTCGTGACCAAACCTACTTCAACTTTCGCAAAGCTGATTACTCAATAATATGTTCGTTCATATCATCGTTTGATTGGAGTTCGACTTTTTCATTATTAGATCTTGATTCGGCTATGAATTCTCTCTTTGATGCATTACACCGTTCTATCACTGATTTTGTTCCTAAGTGTGTTTTTTATGTATCTTCATATCCACCTTGGTTCTCCAAGGAGCTAAAACAAATATTATTTTTAAAAAAGAAAGCACACCTTAAATTTAAAGCGTCTTCTAATGTCTGTGATTATAAAGAGTTTTCCCTACTACTTTAAATATGAGTCAAAAAAAATGCTTGCGTAACTATGCTAAAAGAGCTGAACAATTATTAAAAAAGAATCCCCGTAGTTACTGGAAGTTCATTAATTGTAATCGCTCTGATAATGATATTCCTAAGCAGCTGTCCTTTAATGGTTCTGTCTCATCGGATAAACAGAGAGCTGCTGCTTTTGGCCTCTTACTTCTCATCTGTATTTTCAAATAATCAGCCTGTACTCAATCTTGATGACTTAAATATTCCACCATTCGATCTACCTAACAATATTTCCATCAGTGTTGATGATGTCTTCAATAGTCTATCTGCACTTCGTGGATTATCGTCCGTTGGCCCTGATGGTCTCCCCGGTGAGTTTTTGTTCCAGTTGAGATTTATTATCTCTTATCCTCTATGGATTATTTTCAATAGGTCCTTAAATGAAGGTATTTTTCCTTCAATGCTTAAATGTAGTTCTATTACACCGATTCTTAAATCCGCTACTCCTTCATCAGTCTTAAATTACAGACCTATTTCAATTCAATCTCATATTGCGAAAATATTTGAATCATTGGTTTTAAAGGAAATTCAACGCCCAGTTAATAATATTCTAATGGAGGAGCAACATGGGTTTCGTCCTGGTCGTTCCACTACAACATGCGATCTCCTATTTAATAACTTTGTATTTGAATCATTCCAACAGCGTTTGCAAGTTGATGTGGTCTATACTGATTTTAATAAAGCTTTCGATTTAGTTGATCATGAGGTTTTGATTAAAATTCTTAGCAGTTATGGTTTTGGGGAGCCATTTTTGTCATGGCTCACCTCATATCTTAGTGATCGATATCAATGGGTTAATATTTTTGGAACCAAATCTAAGCTGTTCTTAGCATCCTCTGGCTTTCCTCAAGGTGGACATCTGTCCCCCTTATTATTTTCTCTTTTTGTTAATAATATCAGCCGGGTACTGCGTCATTCTCGTATTCTGTGCTTCGCTGACGATATGAAACTATACCTGCGTGTTGGTTCTATTGATGATTGTCTTCATCTCCAAAGTGATCTGGATAGCTTTGTCAACTGGTTCAAAAATATTGGCTTATCCTTAAATATATCTAAATGTAAAATTTTTACTTATACACGTAGTCGCTCACCGATAATTCATTCCTATAATATTTTAGGTTCTGAAATTGTACGTGCTTATGAATCTGTTATTGATCTAGGTTTCAAGCTTACCAGCTCACTTGATCCACGACCACATATTGACATGGTATGTTGTAAGGCCTTGAAAATTCTTGGTTTTATCAACAGGCTGGCTAGGGATTTTAGACTAGATTCGTCATTTAAACTGCTATATTGTACTTTAGTACGACCTATATTAGAATACGGCGTGGTTGTTTGGAGTCCTTTTACTGCTAACGACTCTCTCCAACTTGAAAGAGTTCATCGCCGGTTTCTTCGTTCTGCTGGTTTCTTATTAGGCATTGAACACCCTCCACACGATTATTCAGCTGTTGCTGCTAAATTAGGTCTCGTCTCTTTAGCTGAACGCAGGCGAATGCTTTGCGTTAAGTTTCTAAAGGAACTGTTGTCTGGTCAAGTTGATTCATCGGATTTATTATCCTTAATCAATTTCAAGGTCCCTCCCCGTCAAAACCGTTCTAGTGTTCCTTCCCTGTATGTCCGAGCAATTATATGAAAAATGAGCCTATTAGGCGTTTAATGTTAATGGCCAATGAGGATCCCTCTATAGATCTTTAATTTTACTATTTGTTAATCTTTTTTTTTAATATTAATCTGCTTTAAGAACTTAAATTTAGTTAACCTTATTTATTTACTTACCATTAATTGTAAATTTAACTTATACTCTGTTATTGTAATTATGTAATTTGTATACATTTTCAAAAGGGTTTCAAACCCGTTTATTATTATAAAAATAAAATAAAAATAAAATATATAATTGTATTATAGTAGCTATTTAAAATAATACACTGTACCTGATGTTTTATAGTAGCTATTTAAAATAATACACTGTACCTGATGTAGTAATGTATTATTGTATGACTTTTTAATAGCCAACTTTACAAACATTCAAAAAACAAAAAAAATTGACTGTTTCTTAAAACTACCAGTTAAAACAAGATGGGGTTCACTGGGGTTAACTTGCAAATGTCTACTTCTCCTTTACTCTTAGAAGAACAAAATATTTTAAATGAAGCATTTGATAAACGTTATGATATGGCTATTCATCCGATTCATTATGCAGCAAACGTCTTAGACCCAAAATATCAATGGAAAAATTTACCTCAAGGATGTGATGTAGAGGGAATTGTTTATATACAAAAAGTTGCTGATAAATTATTAACACCAAATGAATATAACAAGGTAAATATACAATTGTTCTAAATATTGCTGTATTATGTTTTTTCATCAAATAACTACCTATTTCATACTTGTCAGTGTTTTATTATTAAATAATAATATTACTTTGTTAAATAAATTATACAATTAATGGGTACTATCAATGAGATCATATTAAAATATTATTGATTTGTAACCTATTGTTTTGACTAAAAATTAACTGTTTGTAAATTTAATATTTTTGTATTGGTTTTTTGTGTATTTCATTTTCATTTTATTTCACAGATAATAATTGAACTAGCCGAGTATCGTTCACACAAAGGATTATGGGTCAAAGATATTCTATGGAACAATACTGATGATATTGAAGAACGCATCTGGTGGAATGGCCTTTTCAAACACAAGTCTATCAAAAGTAGCATCTGCTATTCTTTCCTTGCCTGCATCCTCAGCAGCTACAGAGCGTTCTTTTAGCTCTTATTCACTCATCCATACTAAAAGGAGAAATCGCCTCACAAATTTAACAGTCAAAAAGTTACTATTTATTTATGAACATATAATCTAGACCTGGAAATGTCAAAACCGGTAAAAAGTGTACAAACAAACCAAGAATCTTTAACCATTAACAATGACTATGATGAGCTTTCCTGTAGTTATCAGGCTTGTAGTTCTAGTAGTGAGAACGAGGAAGATGATTACAATACTGATGACATAGTAGTAGAGTCTGAAGGAGATCAGTTTGGTGAAACAGATCCAAGTGATGATGATTTTTTTTAACTCCATTAAACCTACTCTTGCTTAAGTAAATATATGTTCCGAACTTAAATTAAATTTTTAATTATTATTATGTATTAGGTACTGTATAAGTCGACAGTTTTGTTATTGATTTAAGTTTTCTTGTTTTTTAAAGATGTGTTATTTATTTTGTTATTTGTTCTGTTGTTTATTATATTATAAACTATTAATTTATTTGTTTTATTTTGATAAAAGTAATTATATAAAAAAAACAAAAGTAATTGAACTATTGAAGTAATATTTTTATGTTTAATACAAGTTTCATGATTTATTTTACATAATATAGTTTTCTGTTCATTCATAAAAATGGTGAAAAAAGGTAAGAAATTTGATACATAAACTTTATTTGAAAATTGAAGAAAAATTTCATTTAAAATTAGTTTTTTTCAAAATTTATCAATTTACCGAATTTTACATAAATTTTACCGGTAAATTTACTGACATTTTTTTATCGGTAAATTCCACATCTCTAAGTATGGCAAGTCGATAGTGTTAGAAAAGGAAGAATACATACTTAGTTTAATTCTTACTACTTATATTTTTATTATGAAATTTATAATATTTTTATATTATGAAAAGTTCTGAATATATTGTATTGTAGTTTGTGTTTGAAGATTTGTATATTAGAAAAAAATACTTATAAAAATGTGTGTCTACTGATAAAAAGGAAAAAGTACTAAAATTTAATATCCATGCACTTATGCACTTAAAAAAGTACAAATATGCACTTAAAAAAATAACTCTTTATGCTCTAAAAAATGGTAAAATTAAGAAATATGCGCCTCAAATTACAAAATCACTAAATATACAAAAATATGCACTTTAAGCTTTTAATATGTTTTTGGTAGTGTCGTGAAAATAATTTCAAGTTTTCATAATTATATGTATAGGTAGTAGGTACTGTACTTAAAAATCTAAGTAAAAATAAACTTAACGAAAGCAAAGATAAGATCAAAGTACATTGGTTATTGCCAGATAACCAGTGTATATGTCAACTGACCTTCGCCTCGTTGCTTCAAATAACCGATGTGATGTTTAAATACTCTGATTTATTTTCAATGTTCTAATGTACGGCCGGTCTGTCAAAGGACATTTTGTTTCAATAAAGCGATCAATCGGATAGTGTTTCTAATATAAGCGGCGTTTGCTATACAAATATTAGTAGAACCGTTCTACTAATATTTGTATACTAGAACGATAACCACATAATAGTTGAACTACTAGGAGGTACGAGATATCTATTTTAGTTATTTGGTTATAGTGTTTACGAGTGGACTGTGGATTTTTCCTAAATAAAAATAATCTAATAGCAAAATAAATGGTATTGCTATTTTCTGGTGTCGTTGCTTATGGACAAATAAAACAAATTATTTTCGTAAATTCAAAAGACTTTTCTCTTTGTTCAGAATCTAAAATAATAGTAAAAATAATAATTTAATTACCTGTTATTTTAAGCTTCTTTCCGATTTCTTCCCGTGCATTTTGTCTTATTTGTTGGTCCCTATAATCGGTGGAACCATGGTCATATAAAGCCTTATGTTCACGAACTTTTTCAATTAAAAGTTAATTAAAAGTTCATCCATTTTTAAATTAATTAATTTAAAGTAAATGAAATTTTAATTTTAATATTTTAAATATATTTTTCTAAATAGACCAAATTTATGATGACACGTGAGTCGAAAATGTGTGTGATGTTAGAAAATCAAAACGTGCTATCACCCGTGAGCTAGGAAATGTGACGTGACACGCATGAGGTGACATTAGTGTAGCGCTGATTCATTAAAAATTAAAATACTGTATAAATCTATATCCCACACTTTTTTCGGTGATAGGACCTGAGCTCACGTGACGTGACAATAGTCTGTTCCTACCTTAATTATCTTAGAATTTGTATCATCGTGTTATTAAATTCGGCAACATTGCACAATCGTGTAATCGTATTTAACACGCGTAACCAATCGTAAACCAAAAGGGTACGCGCGCAATAGTAATGAGCGCAATCGTATTCTACCCATTTACTTTCATCCTTTTTCTGTTTTAGATGTTGCGTTTATTTTAACAATCAGCATATTTTGGAATATTGAAAATCGCTTTGGTTATAACATAAAATCTTGTAAATTAATCAAAACTTATTTTCAAAATTAAAATCAAAGTATGCAACATATTATACACGCTCGTTTTTTGAGAGGCGTACGCACGCTCCGCGGCCGTCACAGGGCCGGTAAAATTATATTGTCTTGGTGGTGTTGCCGCGGTGGCGGTAAATTGTATGTAGCGCTGTGGCTGCCTTCGTGGACCCTTCGTCCACAGAAATAGTTAGTAATTTATTAACGTCCGTTTCACTAGCCCCCCCCCCCCATATTGAAATCTCGGATTTTTTTTGCACTAAAAATTAGCATGCAATTAGCATGCATTGGCAAGACTATTATCATAATAAATTAGCATGACATTATTTAATGAGAAATAATCAAAAACAATGGGGGAGGGGGGGGGGCTGGTGAAACGTTTCAAACGATTTTTTTATTATGATTTTTTATTTCGATTTATATACGTTTTATACAATCATTAATTTTTTTTTTATTAAATATAGATTTTTTTTATTCTATTTAGATTTTATATTAAAATTAGATATTTATAATAAAGAAAAGTTGAAGAAAAAAGCATATTCCAATACAAAAAATCTGGTCCCCCAAACAATAAATTTATTTAAAAAAAAGGCAGTTATATAAATCATTATTATGAGACAAATTTATTAATTATTTGAATTAAATTTTTTTTATTAAATTTAAAAATAAATCTAAATAAAAAATTATATTATGAATTTTTTATCAAATAGATTTTTTACTATGATTTTTTTTCGATTTAGATTAGGTTTGGTTTATTACATAAACATTTTTTTTATTGAATATACATTTTTATCAAATATCGATTTATTTTTTATTGGATAAAGACTTATGAAATATAGATTTCTCATAAAATAATTTTTTTATTATGATTTTTTATTTCAATTTAGATTATTTTTATTGAATAAAGAATTTTTGATGAAATAGATTTTTTATTTAGGTTTAGATTTGTTTTATTCAATCAAGAGTTTTTTCATCGAATATAGATTTTATATTAAATAGAATTTTTTTTTATAAATCAAATTAAATTTAAAAAAAGGCAAAGTTGAATAAAAAAATACTGGTCCCCCAAAATATTAAGTTATTATAAAAAAAGTCAATTATAAAAATCATTTTTGTAAGACACTTTTATTAATTTTTAACACCCAAACATAATTTGTATTAATTACTTTTATTAATCTTTTTTTTTTTTTCAGTTTGGCACCGACGACACCGCAATCTTATTAAGTTTTTTTAGTTAATTTTTTTTATTTATGTTATTTGTCAATTTTTTATGTTATCTGAATTTATTGTTTTCGGTGTTAATTTTTTTATTAAAACTATTAAAAAAAATGATCAAAAAAGATTTCTAAAAACAATAAATTAAAATAATTTATTTTTAAATTTAATAAAAAATTTTTAATTCAAATAATTAATAAATTTGTCTCATAATAATGATTTATATAACTGACTTTTTTTAAAATAAATTTATGGTTTGGGGGACCAGATTTTTTGTATTTGAATTTGCTTTTTTCTTCAACTTTTCTTTATTATAAAAATAAAATTTGATTTATAAAAAAAATCTAATTTTAATATAAAATCTAAATAGAATAAAAAAAATCTATATGATGATCCATATTATGATTTTTTATTTAGATTTAGATTTGTTTTATTCGTTTAAGGTTTTTTGTAAAGATAGTTTTTTATGAAATGGATTTTTTATAATATTTTTTTTTTTTTAGGGGAAGGAAGGTCGTGCGAATTCCCAAATTAGGCTTGCAAATTCATGCTAATTGCGTGCTAATTATTAGTAAAAAAAAATTCTGAAAATCTTTTTTTTTATTCATGGAACGTTTCACCGGCCCCTCATCCCTCCCACCAATGTTTTTGATTATTTCTCATTAAATAGTGTCATGCTAATTGCAAAAAAATCTGAGATTTCAATATGGGTGGGGGCTGGTGGAACAGACGTAATTTATTATCGATCTAGACCAGGGGTCACCAACCTTTTCAAACAAGTGAGCTACATTTGAAATTTTTAGTCCCAGGTGATCGACATCCAGGATAATTTGATTTTTAATATTGTTTCTTCACGATAATAATAATAATTCCGAAATAATATCCGATTATTTATTACGCGATCGACCGATAATGCTAAAATTAATTTTTATAACGTTCGACCTATATTCCTAGAAAGATCGACCAGTCGATCGCGATCGACTGGTTGGCGACCCCTGATCTAAACGATGAAAATAATGTGTACGATTGGCTGCCTATACAAATACCAACATATCGCTCAAGGGCAAAAAATAGAATGGACTATTATATTATATGAACTGGTGGGCGGGTCACAGGGAGCCCTGCAGCTTATGGTTTAGGAAAGTATTGTAAATGGTGGGGGAGGGGAGTAATGCAACCATGTACCTATACGGCTACATTCAGCATCTTACAATGCGCTCGATACATACTGCTGTTCACCCCCGCACCCCCGAGCACTTATAAACCATCCACGGCCCACCGGCCCGGTAATATAGCTCTTGTTTCCAATACATTCTATCTTAGTTCTTGATGCCGCTTTAACATAGATAGCGTTGCACAATTCATACTTAATATTAAAATGTTTAATATAATATATAATACATAATATTAAATTCCCGGACACAGAATTTTCGCCATTGTGGCATGATAAAATCATTCTTTAGCAAATTATATAAGCTTTTTGACAGTATAGATACGAAACATATTTTCTCACTTCTCGGAAGACACCGAAAATTGTAAATAACCCCTAAATGGTCGATTCTCTGCTCCGTGGCGTCATTAGGTATGTTATAATGAAAGTTTCTCTAAGCGCAATTTCAATCTGTCGATAGACAATCACGAGTAATCTCGGAAATTAGTGGATCGCAATAAATTTGTAGATATTTCTGTAAGCTTTTTTCCTGTTTAAAGCACTATTCTTTTACCTCTTGGTCAACACTTTAATAATTAGAAAAAACCACCAAATAGTCATTTCTAGTCTATGTAATGTAGAGGGCTGAGGGGAGCACATACAAACGAGAAAAATATTCATATGGAACACAGGATAATAATAATTATTTATTAAGAAGTTAAACATCAAAACATCAAGATTCAAAATATCAAAACTTTGCAAATTATTTTGTTTTTAAAAATGTATACAATGTTTAATTATTTTATCTTAGGATATCTTATCATTTTCAAATACATTTTTTTCTGCAAAAATTAATTCAACCTATTGGATTATTAATAGTAGTTATTTTAATCGCAATAATATCATAAGAATATAAAATATATAATAATAAAATATAAAATATTTAATAATAAAATTATTTTGTTGTTAAAAATGTATAAAATGTTCAGTTTGTATAACTAAGGATTAAAAACTTAAAACAAGGTTTCTCGTGAGTCGTTAATATTGTAATCAAAAAATCAAAAAAATATATTTTAACATGGTTTTTTTTTATAGACTTTTTAAATTTAAATCTGGACATCAAAATATCGTAAATTTGAAAATTATTTTGTGGTTAAAAATGTATAAAATGATCAATTTTTATAGCTAAGGATTGTAAATTTAAAACAAGATTTCTCGTAATAGTGTAATCAAAAAATTTAAAAAATGCTTGTTTTTATAGACATTTTAAGTTCGAATTTGGAATACATTAGATATTAAAATGAAGTATAATGATGTTTGTTATTTCGTTGTAATTTAAAAATGTTTTTTGCAGGTGCTTGAAACTTTTAAAATATTTAAATTATGAAATATTAGTTGTTACATCGTGTAGTTTACCTGTTACTTGATGGTGTACAGTGTACAGTGTACAGTGTACAGTGTACAGTGTACAGTGTACAGTGTACACTGTACACCCGTTATCGATCAAGATTGTATCAATTTTATGATCGCGATACAGCCACGCCATTCTGGAGGAGTTCTAATGTTCTATAGTTCTATACTTAGATACTATATTATTTTTATTTTTAGATGATATCTGTCAAAAACGAATTTAAAAATGAATTGTTTTGCTGGAGGAAATAATCAATAGTGTATCCCGGGGACTCGGCGAGGGCCACGATCTGATCGCGGATGCGCAGAAACGGCATTCGATAATGCTAAACGGATGAGAGGGGGAGGGTTGTCGAGATGCCAGCACCCTCGCGCGCGGTTTCCCACTTACTTAGGAATAGTTAACGTCCCATAACTTTTGTTTCTCGGCGAATTGAACAGAGTTTTCTATTTTCCATTGTCGTGTGAAAAAAAAGTATAGACCTCCTACACTTTTAAAGTAGCCATATAATACCTAAGTGATCGGTCATTTTGTACTCAGTAATACAGATATACCTTATCCTATAATCGTACCAATATGTTGTCTTAAGATATATTGTATACACTATACAGATATACAATAATATTGTATTTATTGCCCATTGCAGCTACCTATACCTAATGTAAAATGTTTAGTCTATAGACTCAACATATTGAAATATATATAAAGTATAATAATATAACAAGACAACAAGTTATGATGCCAACATTAATTATTATACCTAGTATGATTCAATTTCGCGAAAAATAAAATTATAAAATATTATCGTAAACAATATTATTATTGTGGCTTGGTGACTTTCCTCAACTGCGGAAACGCTCTGAGTACGTACCGACTACCGGCCGGTGTTGCTAGCTCCCGGATGGGTGACCACCCGGGTTTTTAGCAACAAATCCTTGCCACACATACAAACCGAGTTCTAACCAACCGTTCCCCACCCCACAATAATAAAACCTACCAAAAACACCTACAAACAGCTAATGGCCATAGTTGCCGGGATTAAGTTCAATAATAAAAAAAAAAAATTATTATTGTACAATCACATGTCACACAGAGATGCAAAAGTTCTCTGACTACCCTAAGTGCAGTGCAAAAGGCTCGTCTATGAAAAAAAAAGTACACGAAAAACAGCGCTATTGCGTCTGACATTTTATTGATCCAATCTGCAAATCGTCGTCTCAGAATGAAAAGGTTCTAACTTAATTTTTCTAATTATTCAGGGGAACGTTTTTAAGTTAGGAATGGAATACATTTTTTGCCTATAAATACTAAGTTACACAAATTTTATGCAGTATCAAGAAAGTTCCAAAGAATCCAAAATTACTTGAATTTTGATTTTACCTCAATTATTGATTAAGTTAAAAATAAAAAACTAAAATATTGTATTTAGAATTAAAAGGTTTTACGCGTAGAACTTTTTCATTCTGAAAATAAAAATTATTTATTTAGTTAGAACTTTTTGATACTGATTTAATTAATTTGTTTTATTCAGTGATACAAACGTTCAAATGTAAATTATGTTAGTTTTCTACAGCACGTAATATTATAAATTTTTTATTATGCAATAATATAATAAGTTTTTAGGTTTAGTACCTATTTGGTAATTGGTATTATATGACTTATATCACATACTTACTATAAAGCAGTGGAGTATTTTCAATTTTTTTTTTTGGGGGGGGGGGGGGTTTAATATTAAAAATACATAATATAAATTAATATTCTCTTTCTCTGTACCTACGTAGCAAGTCATTTATGACTTTTTAATCTTTTTATATTTTCTGGGGGGGGGGTTGAGATCCGGGACCACCCCACTTGTAAATACGCCACTGTTACAAGGTAAGGATTAATTTAAATTTAGAAACCATCAATTTTTTTTTCAAAATGTGTCTTGATGTTACTTTCAAAAAAAGTCACTCAAACTTAATTTGAAAGTTAGGGTCAAAAAACTTCAAAATTTTAGAATTTTTTTTTTGATAATTTCAGTATTTATTTGCTTAACATTTTGGTAAAATTAGAATTTACATATCATACTTACTTTTTATATAATTGTTACAAACCATGTAGAACTGATTTAAAAAAGTTAAGACAACTTTGATGTTACTGAGTAGTACCTACACCTTCAAATTTAAATTAATTACCCTGTATATTCATATAATCAAATGCGGTTCAGCCTGTGCTAGATTAAGAGGGGTCATAAGCATTCACGCATTCTTTTATAAATAAAATTATTTATGTAACTAAAGTCTAAAAATGTTCATATTTCACACTAATTAAGTTACACGTGAATGTAAAAAATGGTTAAGTAAAAATGTAAACAAATTAATTTGAATAATAATTAAGTTAAACTGGCACATACACAAAAAAAAAAATTGGGGATGAGGGGTTATAAAAAATGTACCGACCCGTTATTGCAGTTATCGATGATTGATATAAATAAATAAATAACCCCCAAACCCCCCCCCCCCCCCCCTGTATACGTGCTTAAAGTTGAATGTATAATTTCAAACAACTATACTAAGGAAGTAAGAAACATTCTTAAATTTTTTAATTATCATATTACTTATAATAATTGTTATTTATATAGTTTTGTTATAATGATATATTATAACATATTATATTTATTGTAATTAAAATCTTGTCCAGTTATCCACAATTGCAACAGTTCATTGATCATAGTATACCTAATAACATAATGCTCTGTAGTAGGTATCCGAAAGTATTGTACATTAAAAAAAAATCAGTATATCTATTGACTAAAAAAAACCTTAAGTTTCATAAAGCATAATATTGTAACACTATCAGACAAAATCAGAAACACAAGTTAAGAACTCATATGAAGTCCATTTAATTTATTTACTGTTAGTGATAATGCTAACTGGTATGTAATAGTATTATACACATACAAATAATTATTATTTCATAAATTTAATATATTTTCAAATTTATTACACATAATAAATATATTTTTTATAGTAACAAAACCAGTATATAAAACAAAACAATTTCTGCTTAAAAAGTAAAATAGTAAGTAATAAAAAAACAAAGTAAAATATATATAAATAAAAAAAAATTACAATTAAGTAAATACTTGTGATATAAATTATAAAATTCTCAACAAAATTTTTTTTTTAAAAATCATAAATGATGAAATATACTTTCATAATATTCTTTGTCAATATCTGACATTAAATAATATAATGATCTAATATCCTTTGCTTTTTCTTTTGTAATTTTATTGTTGGTTAATACTTCATCTAATTGATTAAATTAATTAATTTCAAAATGAGGTTCATTGTTGTCAGATATATTCACATCAAAAAATGCTTTTATACCATGGCAGGTTTTGTATTTTATATTTGGTAAATTTGATATTGAAAACTTAATCTGAGCAATTTAACTAAATGGAATTGCATTAAATTTGTAATTTTTTGAAAGTTTATGATAGTTTTTAAAATTATTTATTGTCATTTGGATTATTTCAAACGGCGTTTTACGATTTACATTTAATAATACTCGAATCAATCCAATTGGTGACCATACTCTATGTGTATCCATGATTTTTCAATTTGCGAATGAGCATTGTCCACTTCTTGAATACACGAGTGTCCAGCAACAGAGTATTTCATAGTTATAGAATTTATTTGTTTGTTTTTTATTAAAAAATTAATCATAGCTGTAAGAATTAATACTATTACGATTCTGAGGTACGCAACTATCAGACCATGTAATTATATTTTTTATATTTGGATTATCTTTTAAATGGCAACTAAACAACGCAAAACAGCACAAGCTAAATCATTTCCAGATCGCCCCACAGTAGCTTCAGACCAAATAGCACAGTATACTTTTTTAGACAGGTTACAATGAGCAGTCATATTTAAACGCATAATTTTCGCTTATAAAACGCGGTACCGACATTTGTTTTGGGTAGAGTTATTACATTTTGTAAATCAAAACAAATCACAGCAGTATCTGTAATAATAATTTTATCGCCATCCCTTTCCATACGCATTGTTTCTTTATTCATAATATGATTTTCATATTCTTCATTTTTTTATCGTCAATATTATTGCTTTTCTCCAAGGCTTTATATCCAGCGCATATGTTACATAGGTCTTTTTTTGGGCAGAAAAATGATAAGTTAAATTCATAATTGAATATTTCTCTATATAAATTAATAGAAATGCACTGTTCATTTTCTGCAAAACATAATAATGTATAATGATCATACATTTTGGTGACATTCAATGTTGAATCTAAATATTGTCTATCAGGAGTTGCACGGCAATAATGCGATTTTATTGTTGATACAATATGTCGACGAGCATTATCTTTCCTTTCTGATGGAATTTTACTTAAAGTTTTTTTACCCCTATTTTCATCAGGTGGTGTCAATGAAAAATTATTTTTACAGATTTGTTTGTATGGAGTTTTTCAACACTTAAAATAAAGCTATGTGCCAATGTTTGTTAGTTGATGAGATCTTGTTAAAAATTGAATCTAGTTACCAGTGCTTTTGATTGAAAACTGAATAGGTATTCCAAGTACTTTTCAAAATAATCATAGGCAACCATAAGCGTCGATCCCACACAACTAAAAAGCTGTCTCTTTTTTTGGGGGGGCCTATAAGATATTTGGGGTAGGGGTTCAAGCCTTTTTACGCGTAATAATATGTTAACAATACTAGCCGCTACTGAAATTTGAATGGATTACTGTTAAGCGTTAAGGACTTCGTAATAAATTGTAAATACCACCAATTTGTCTATTGATATCCTCTTAGACTTTGGAAAAATTATATCAAACTACGTTGTTCTTTTTTCTCTCTCTCTCTGGCAGTCTCTGCTCAAACAATATAATATTTTATAATATAATTGTGAGCCGATGACATTATATTCACCCTCCGCGAGGGTTTATAACAGTAGCCTGAGTAGCCCCACACAGTTCTTATTGATTATTTTTCAGAACCGAGGGGTTAAAAATACCACGTCGGAAATAGTTGGGATCCCGTGAAGGGACGTTTTGTGTGTGCGTGGTCGATGGTTAGATACCGAGGGGTGCAAATTCCCGGGAACGATGATGTTATTGTAGTATTTGTGTTGTACTGCTCACGGACCGCTGCGCACGGACAGCAACCCCCTCTGACCACCCACGCAGGAATGTGTGGACTGTACGTCGGTTACGCACGCGCCGTCGTCGTCGTAACGATGACGGGTGGCGGTGGTGTCTTCTGATGCCTATTGTGTTTTACTCCGAGTGTTTGTATCATCGGACGGCGAATACAAAAACGACAATGCCGCGGCCGCACCGGGCCTGGATGATCACCAGGCAATCGCGCTCCATCTGCATTTACGTCCACTGCACCAACGACATGATGCCGCTGCGGCACAGCGCTCACTGGTAGTCGACAAACGGTGCACCCATGACTAGAAACATTTTTTTTTGTCACGGGTGCATCCGTTCGGTCGACCATACGCGGTTCGTACACCATCATTCACCGCGTCGCCGTCACTCGTCGTCACCGCATTTCAATGTCATCGCCACCGCATTTCAATATCGCCGCCGCTGTACTCCGTTGGTTGTCTGGCTCTTGCGATCCACTTACACTTGCATCCCCTAAAAGTGAACGCGTCCACCGCCGTTATCTGGCCAAACACAGGTTTAAATTAATTAATTAAACAATTATTTGATTATTACTTTTTGACGGTGTTCTGACCGTTGAGGGGGAGGGGGAATCATTGGTCCAGAAAGTAACCCCTTTTTTGTTCCCCTCTCACCCACTCCCCCAAAAAACATATTTTTCGATTTCGATTTTAATTTTGAATACCATTATTTAATTTTAATGATTTTGATTTTAATTTTAAATATCGGTGTTTATTTATTCAGTTTTTGATTGTCCTACCTACACATTGGTAAGATACATACATATCATATCCGATACATACATATCCGACACATACCTTCTGTACAGCCGAATAATCATGTCGTCGCAAAATTTTTCCAAATTAAATTTTGGTTTTAAGAACTGATATTTATAATTTAGGTTTCAGTTTAGAGTACCGGTATATATTATTTCAGAATTTGATTAATATATTGTTATTATGTTAAAAAATCTTTTTTTTTTCAATACCAATAATTAGGGGTGTTTTTAAATTAGTTTCATTAAATTACACATTTTACGTGGATGTGTTGATAATTGTTCATTTAAATCAGTGGTACCAATGTTTCTCATTTACTAATGTTGTGCTACCAATACTTAAATTAAACTATACATTTTAAAATGTTATAAAATAAAAAAAATGTTCTTGGTTTATTTATGACTAATATATTTTTAAAAATATGTATAGAATTTCAGTAAACTAGCTTCAAAATAACATCAAATCAAATAATAAATAAATACAATTACACCTAACACAGTATATTTTTCATATATTAAATTAATATACTTAATGTTTTGTATAAATTGTAAACACATTTGTGATATTAATAGCTTTTAAAAAAAATAATCTCTATGGCCAGTAAGTTATTTTAAAAATAAATATTTGTATCTTTCTACAATTCTAACGAGGATCACTGTTCTAGAATGTACATATAGTTAAAGTAAGTGGTAGATATTTTATTTTCAAAATTACATACAATTGTACAATTTCTTCACTATATAATATATACTATTATTTTCACCAAAACATTTCTCAGTAATAAATAGACATATTAAATGTATATAATTTACTTACTGCATAAAGTCCAGCTCATAAATCTACTGAGATATTTATTCATTGCCATTAGGTATTTTCTCTTCAAAATAAATATATAATAACAGATATGATTAAATTATCAAATTATGATTTTATTTTTATTTGTCAATCAACCGAAATAATGGTTAATTTAATAAACCATTGCCTATTGTTGTTCGTTTGTGGATTTTCAATTTTTATTTTTATTTTTTTGAATATGCGCCTACTTTTTGTGCCAACTGCCTATAGTGGTTTAACAATCCCCACTGTAAATCTTAAATTTATGTTATCTTTATAATGGATGGTTTTTATTTTTAAACGATGAATCTTTGTTTTTGTTCCACAGATTATACTCACAAAACCAGGACAAAAAGAATTTAAAATTATTACTTCAGTTTGGTACAGTTGAGTTGAACAATTTTGTATGTCAGGCTTAAATTGACTAAACATTCATGGAATGGTGAATATTCAACAACCAATAAAATTGTGTTGAACAAAAACTTACAATTTATAATAGTGACAGCTTTTCAGAGTGATATGTATGCTCATGTATGTAGAACTATTTTACTAAATGTTTAAAAAATAATATAATATAATCTTAATTATGAAAAACTTACTTTTCATATAATTAGTATTGTTTTTATATGTGTTGATTGAGATAATTGTGTACATTTTTTTTTATTAATATTATTTACAAGGTTATCAAAAGAATTCTAATGAAATTCTTATTTTTCTTCCTAACTATCTTGTTACAATATGTATTTAAAATAAGTTAGATGATAATTGGATAAATTAAAATGTATATAATAAATATAATTTATTTTATACTTTTTTTTTACTACAGTTAATGGAATTGTACAATTAAATAAAATAGCAGTTAGGGTAGATGCTGATTAATTTGATTTTGTATTGATCAATTGTAAATTAATAATTAAATATAGGTAGGTAATAGAAAATATATGAAAATTATTTTATCATTTAATCTTTAATGCTTTATATGGATTATAATTTCATAAGAAGCTTCAAAGTATAATTTATTCAAATCCAGCTGCAGATGTATCATAACAGTACCTAAATGTATATGAAATAACAATTACATTTTTTTAATTATTTAATTACAATTTTTTTCAAAGTACAATTAACTTATTTTAATTTGGAAAAATTTAATTTTCAGCTAAATTATTTATATTAAATATTGACTATCTATGAGTATATGTTACGGGTAAAGTAGGAATTCCAATTACAATGAGAGTGCTCAGGCAAAGTGTACCCTGCTCGGATTCATGTGTGCAAAGTAAATTAAATATAGAGCACTGCTCATACTTATATCAAATGGTATTCATATGTAACATTTACAAACATCTGTAACATGTTGTTTTTGTCTGATACCACAACAACAAGATACCTATACCCAAGGCTGGGCATATTATTATTTTTTTATTCATTCGTAGAATTACAACTGAATTTAATACTATTTTATATTATACATGTAGGTAATTAATTAGATTTTATTCTAATAATGAACATGATTATTATAATGTAGTTTAGTCAAGGACCAGAAACATAAAAACACTAATTATTTTGTTGGATTTTATAATTGATTAAAATATTAAAGTATTTAAGTACTTACAGCAATTTATTTAAAACTGTAAGATCTTTATTAAATTATTATGTTATTTGTTTAATTTTAAAAAAAGGTATAATTATTAATTGTATGTAAAAAAAAGTAATTAATTTTTAACGAAGTTAAGTTACTTTTATTTTCTAGTATACTTGTAACTTTTACAAGTTTAAAAAAAAGAAAATTTAAACTTAACTTACATTTTTCTGTTCAACTTAACTTAACAAATTAAAATAAAATATTTAACTTGTCCAGCCTTGCGGCTATAAGTATCTAATTTAGGAACAAATACACTTGCATTTAAAATATTATGTAATATAACATTTTATTAAATAATTAATAAAAAAAAATTATTGAAATTACCATAAATTAATAATAAATAATATCAATTTTATTTGTATCAAACCACTTTTAGATTATAATATATTATGTTATTCAATAGTAAGTACCTAACAATAATTCAACGGATAGTATATTTAAAAACTATTAATACCTAGGTAACTGATATTTGAAGCACCTATTTTTTCAAGTTTTTTTTATTTATTAAAGTACCTAGTAAGATGTGTTTAATTTTAAATATTTTATTTACAATGTCCAAATACATTTAGGCACTGAGTACACTGTATACTGTAAACTGTTTCATACTTTGCCCTTGAAAATCGAGCATTGTGCACCGTACTTGGGTATTGTAATACAATGACAGATTTCCTACTAACCCGTAACATTGACATAACTACATGTATTAATAAGCAGTTTATTTCATTTATTACTGTAGCCTATGCTCATTATGTGAAATGAGGGAGTGGGATACATATACATTTATAAATAACTGTAATTAATCTTTTATATTTAGTATATTATCAATAAAAATTAAATTACAATTTATTAAGTTGGATAACAAGATGAAAGCATTATTTTTAATTTCAATTAAATTCTTATAAAATGTTTTAATACAATTTTGAATTTTTAAATATTAAAATAATTTAGATATTAGTTAATATAATATTATATAGTTTTAAAATTACTTTTGATGGTTTCAAATCAATGGTTTTACTAAATGTTTGAAAGAATACTAGTTTTATTCGGGTTTTCATAAAACCATGGTAAAATTATCTAATGGTTAAATATTATGAAAAAAGTTTAAAAGTTTGTCATGTTGATTGTTTTTTTGAAAATGTTCTTAAAATATATTATATGGTTTTTGGTCAGTGGTTCTGATGATAATATAACTACATTATAATTATGAAAAATGTACTTTAAAATAGAATATAGTTATTATTATTATTTTATTTGTTTAATTAAGATAATTGTGTACATTTTTTTTTATTTATATTATTTTCAAAGTTATCAAAAGAATTTTAATGAAATTCTTATCTTCCCTCCTAACTACCTCATTACAATATATTTGTAAAATAAGTTAGATGATAATTGGATGTATGGATGTGTATAATAAATATATTTAACTTAATTTTTTTTTCTATTCTTAATGCATATCATTTGCGACAAACTAGCAGTAATTTTAATATTATAAATGATGACAGAACATACATTTTGGTTCAAGTAAAAATCAATAATTTCAATAATTTAAACATAGGTAACCTGAATAATTAACATTAATATATTATTCTTTAAGTAGATTAGAAATAACTGAATACACTAAGGAAATATTATGAATACCTATACTTAGTGTTTTTTCTTTAAGTTGTATGATGAATAAATAAATAAATCTATTCTAATACTAAAAGACTGTAACTCATTTAGAATCTATTATATTATATTTCCTCTAGTATTTCCTGTAAGCCTGTAACATAGGTATATGCTATATTTATAGCAAAAAAATTGTGTAAAAAAGTATTTTTAATGTAAATCAGGTTCAAGTACTAATTTATTTGTCTTTGTAAAATTGGTACTTATATGAATATTGAATAAATATTTTTATATCTAAACTACTACAGTAGGTACTACTCTCAAAATTAAAAATAATAGTAGGTACGTTATGTAAGCATAACCCACACTCTTAAGCGACCCGTGTTCATATTTAAAAATTCCTTATTGATTTAATTAAAATAAATACATACAACATGCCTAAATATGGCTAAACAAATTTCCAGTAGGATCCTTTTTATCCTTAAATAACTTTTGAAAACATTTGATACTGAGCTGATAAATAATTTTCATCATTATGATAGGTACCTATGAAAAAAGTTGGCCATCAAAAATATTGCATTTATTTGTACTTTTTATAGTTTTATACCATTTTCATTTGATGTTTCTGGTTCATTGAGATTGTCAGATTACATGTGAAGCTTTACTTTTTATTTGATTTAGTCATGGAAACAACCAATATGTCCATATTGTAAAAATTGTAATTAAATATATTTTACCAAACACTGAACAATTGTGAACTAAGTAGTCAATATAATTATATACCAGCTACTGTTAAACTTCTTGTACGTGTGATGTGTAACGACCAAAACAGTCAATAGTAGAATACGACCGTGTTATGAGTTGTTATGATGACTTTATGACCATATACAGCCATACAGGTACACAGTAACACCATAGGTCGAATAATGGACTGTTGATTAATAGGTAGGTACTGCATTTCTGCATTTCTATAGTTTTAATAATTATAATATATTTAATAAGCATTTTATATTGAATATAAATCTATCAAGAGGTCAATAATTATAAATATAAATGATAATATTAAATATTTATTAAAAATTAAATATTCACAGTTTTAAATGTTTATTTTAAGTTCAACAATAATTTAAATATGTATGTTTATAACTTCATAATTAGGTGTTGTATATTTAATTAACTTTTAGTTATAAAATTAAAAAATCAATGATATTAAAATATTTAAAAAATGTCTATACAATTTTTTTAAATCATATAAGTTAGGTGAATTTTATATATTTATAATAATAAAAAATTATATTGCAATAATATTTTAGTATATATGGGTATTAACTATTAACTATAAAGTGTGATTTGGGTTGTCCAGTCGCTGCTATATATTATTATGTATATTATAAATTATATTCATAACTATAGGGAGCCATGTTAATTTGTATTTGTATAAATTAGTGTGAATGTATTTAAATTTATTATTTAAAGAGAATACTATTATTATTATAGATTTATATTTATAGTTGAAGCTGAAACTAAAACTAAAAAAGGCATGATCATGTCTGATTTATCATCTGCTGAAGAAACAATTACAGTTTGAAGAAAATGCCATGAAAAATGTATGCATTCTCCTACTTCATCTGAAAATTCTTGACTGCTGTCAGATAAAAATTTCAAATATATTAAGCCTTAATATCTAATTTATACCTTATATACCTTTTTTTTTATATTGATTTAAATTTATTTGTATCGATACATAATATCATAATTAAACAATTACAATGTATTATATTTAATTATATGGCAGTTACTTACTTATGAAAATACCATAATATTATATGATCGTTTAATTTTAATTTAGATTCTGATAATGATGATCTGTCATATAACAAACATGGAACACAAACTTAGTTAAGTACAATTGCTATGAATGACTGAACAACAAGTGGTTATTCCCATTTGCAAAATCATCTAGCTTTATTTATAATTATTGATTTTACTCTTAACTGTTATATTATAAATATAGATTCTGAAAATTATATTGATGTGTAAAAAGGAACCTAACTGTTCTTCTGTTCTCCACCTGTAATCACATGTCCATCAGATAAAACCATCAAATTTAAGAATAAAAATGCTATATGGTTAGTCCCCATTAAAATTGATTATCCAGCTAACAAATTTAAAGATATATTTTTTTTCTTTCTTCATAGTAGGTAAAGTGTATGTGTATTAATAGTTTGACTTTAAAAATGTTGATTTATTTTAATGTTTTTCAGATAACTTACATTCTGTAGTGCGAGAATTATATTACAACTCAACTAAACCAGATGAAAAGTCATCCTTCTTGCATTATAATTCTTTAGAAAAAATAAAAGTTATAATCCAGAACAATAGAACACCATGTCGTTGAAGATACTTCTCAAGACAATTCAAATAGTATGATTAATTACAATATAACAATTTATAAATTATACATAATATATCAATATTTAACAAATCAATAGTTAAATAAAAGTTGTATAACACCAACAACTATTTCTAAAAATGAAGTCTACAAAAAAGCTATAAAAACTATGTTGAAACTTTTAGTTTTTAAATTTAATTATGACTTGAGTTAAAAACAAATAAAAAAACTCATGGATTTTATATAATTACCCATTAAAAATAAAATTAAAAATATTGTACTCCAAATATATTGCATTTGTTAAATCTTCTCGATACACTATGTAATATGTATACA
This sequence comes from Neotoxoptera formosana, assembly GCA_022818045.1. Classification (NCBI taxonomy): domain Eukaryota; kingdom Metazoa; phylum Arthropoda; class Insecta; order Hemiptera; family Aphididae; genus Neotoxoptera; species Neotoxoptera formosana. The sequence goes on from CM040630.1 coordinate 5,861,585, forward strand.
TGCACATCTCATATCTTGACATTAACATTTTGTTAAATTTATTCTTCTATAAACTGCTACTTTTTATTTTAGGTATTTAAAAAAATTATTTAATTTAAAACTGTAAAAAGTTCTAACAAAGGGGGATTGACTATGAAATCATCCGAGATCGACTTCTTGGCCATCATTGAAGTATAGGATATATTTTTTACAATTAGCTATACCAACACTATGATAATATTATGATTAAAATAAGCAACTAAATGACCAATTAATAGGTAATTAAAGACTGAATTTATTGATGAATAAAAGTTATAAAATAAAATTTAAGTTTTGTTGGCTTATTTGAACTGATTTGACTTTTCTGAGAAACTGCATTATCTATGAGAATTCAGGCCTTAATATTAAAATGTTATAAACTTCAATTGTATGATTATTTTCAGATCATCAAACAATGTTGGAGGACGATAATCAGTGTTTAAAATTAAGGGATATATTTTTTTTTGTGGCTCTCTGATTAAAACTTGTCCTGTATTATTTTAATTTTAATTCATTAATGTTCTTTTTAATAATATACATTTTATAATGAGTGTTGCATATTATGAAAAATTATACTTCTAACTTATTCCTGCCTAAACATATGTGTATATTTATATAATTGTGTATATGTATGTAATATGTACCCAATAAAAATACTGCATAATCTTTGTAAAATACTGTATTAAGTATAAAAATTTAGCTTTAAAAGTATTGATATAATCATTTTTATGGACAAATTATAATGATATCCCAGTTTTCTTTTTATTACTGAATGTTTAAATTTATATCTGTATCTAAATGAAATACATTTCTTTATTTCCTACTGCATATTTATATACATATTCAATATTTTTAATCCTTTTAAAAAGCTAATTATTATCATTTATAAATTTCAAATATTACAATATCTATTAAATATTGGTATTCAAATATTTAATACGTTTTGAAATTCTAATAACATATTTATTAATTTATAAAAAGTAATTATGTAATATTAAATTACTATATGTTTTTAGTTTACGTATATTTATTAAATTTTTAGTGTCTGTTATTAAGAAAATAAATGTTTCTGGTTCAATAAATATTTATATGACTTAGAATATATATTTTAAATTCTACACAATTTATAACAAATTATTATTGTTAAATATTGTCATTATAATTGGAATATTTAATAAATATTTTAAATACATTTGTTTTCTCTGTGAGATAAGATAATTAAATATCTTAATAACAAAAAACATGTAAATTTAATCATTAATACAAGTATAATTATAATGATACATCATAAATCCTTAAAATAATAATTATTCATAATTTAAGTATAAATATAAATTTAATATTTTGGAATCAAAAAATATATAAAATAATGAACATTTTATAACCAAGATATTAATTATATAGAATTTCTTCTATTATCTATGAATTTAACTATTTAAAAATTAAATTTTATCTAAATAATATTTTAATTATTTATCTCAAATATAACGGCTCAGATAACTTATTTCCTATTTATTTCAGATGCTTATAATATTATAAAGCGTCTAAAGCAATTAAAATTAGTCTAAATATTTTAAATACAAAATTATATTTTAAATAATAGGTAGTATAATGGTTTTTAAAATATCTTATGTTAAAATAATGTTTGTTAATTTTCTTTGTATCTATGTAAAAGTAATTTTTATATACATTTTGTACTGTTATTTATCTTATTTATTGATATTTAATATTTATAATAACTTATTACTGAATAAAAATAAAAGTTTGTTTTATTTTATTTAATACAACTTTTAATTTTATAAGACTTTAACATGCATGTACATTTTGAAATAGGCCACAAAATGCATGTCGTTACTGTACTGATACTCAGTATAATTAACTTTTACAAAGAACATATCCATAAATAATATATTAAAATCGATCCAAAGTGTTTACATTGGAATCGTATAGTGCCAAATGATGAACAGTTATTTTTATTATTTACCTATAGTGTAACTTTAAATGTTATACATATTGAAATACCTAAATATACTCTCAAGTTGTATATGATAAATAAATTATGATTTATGAGAAACTTTAATTTTAGAATTACTTCATATATTTTTATATGCATTCATTAAGATTAAAATTTTTAAAAAAAAATCGATTATTGATAAAAACATTTGTTTTAACTTTTTATTTAAGAGAATCCGTTGTCGTCTTCTTCTGCCAACTCTTTAGCTAGTTCCAAATCTTGTTGTTCGCGTTCACGACGTTCCTCAGCAGATTCCAAATCCTTGTCATATGATTTAAGAGGATAACGCATAGCCTTAACACTTTCGTTGTACAACTTCAAACAGAAGGATATACGTTGATGGAAAGCCATTTGCGGTTCAAGTGTACAGTATATGTCAACGGGTTCATCGCTTTGCATATACCCCTGTTCAGGATCAATGGTGGCTTGTATAACACCATCTCTAATGGCTTTAGAAATAATGAATTCGGCATCTTTAGGAGAATCCAACCCAAGCTTTTCAGCAATACAATCGACTGAAATGCGTGAATACGACGCACCAATAGCTCTAATGGCAGTTTTAATGACATTATGACGTAAACGTACAATCAACATATAAGTATGGTCACTAATGAAATTTTCCTTAAAGTTCTCCAGCGTTTCACTAAACATTGTCAAGTCTCCTAAACGGACTGACTGAGTAAGTCTATAGTATGGTACCAATGACTTACGCAAACTGGATTGACGGAATATATACCTATCTGGGATATCTCCCAACAGTAATTCCACCGTGACGGCCAACTTCTGTACCGTCTGTCTGAAGCCAATTGCTGTATTTTGTGGAGCTTTGCGCAAAGCCTGGACCAAATTTGTGTGGGCTATGGAATATTCAAGACGGGCAGCCTTAACACGACCTTGGTAGTATAAGAAACGAGCACATTCGTTATTACTGGCTTGTTCAGGAAATACTGATTTTTCAATTAACTTATCAGCTTGATCATACTGTTTGTAATGCAAATAATTACGCAACAAACAGTTAATAAGCACGGCTTGTCCTTCATGATTTTTTTTAAGTGTAGCTGTTCTCAGACGACTATAAAGAAACCCTTTAATTTGTTGTAATTGATCTGTTAGTTCGTAACATCTCATATGATAGAAATATGCTTTAGCAGTAATCAAATTTAACGTACGTCTATTTTTGTTAGCTAATTTAACCATCAATAAATCAGAGAATTCCACCGCCTTTTTGTAATCGTTGTTATCAATAAGTTGTACTAACACTAACAAGCAGATATAGCCGTCAATTTCAGGTAGTAGTACCCCTGTTGCGTTTTTACCTGTGCGCATATTGGTCACTACTGGTATGTTGGCCGTCATAGTGACGTATGACAGTAACAAGTCTTTGTCAGAAGAAGAGTGTGTGTAGAAACCATTGATGATGGACCACAAGACCACAGAATTTAGCTGGCGCCTGTCGACTGACCACGATCGTAAAACTCGCATCATGAAACGCGTTTCTTTCGTTTGAACAGCCTTCTGAATCTGTCGAATGTTATCCCTTATAGCTTGGATCACCGTGGCGTCTTTCTTTTCTTGGGATTTTGATACATCCGTCATCTCGACATCAGGAATAAGTTCAACCACAGCCGTCATGGTTGAAACACTGAAATACGATAAGAAAATATCTAAGAAATGTCTACTATCAATAAACTTGACTTAATAAACGACTTACATAAACTAATATAAATCAAAAAATATAATATACACTTGCGCGTTAGACGATAAGAGATTTAAAAACAAAGTGAAACTATTTTAGACTAAATCCAGACGATTAACGAGACACTAATAATAATATAATGGCGTGGACTACAAATTATTATCATGAGAAATTGAAAGGAATTGCATGAAGGTACGCACGGTTCAAGTTATCAATTTGATAACTTTGTGGTTCTAACTTCAGATACGAAACTTGAAAACCCTCTGTAGTTTTTCCCATGAACCATGAACTAAGATATACCATGCCATGAACTAAGGTTTATCCATTGATATTAAACCAATGGATGCGGCATAACACAAAAATCTGTAAGCTAACATAATTGATACTATTATTAACCGCTAGATGTCATAATTGATACAATTGTAACAATTATCAAGAGTGATTATCATAGATAGGTATTAAACATATGTTTAATTTAAATACAGTTTAATCATAGATAATAAAGTAATGGATGGGCCATGCTACAATAATTGTTCTATGCTGTGACGGAAGAGACATTGTGTTACCAATATGGTTCAAAATATAGCACTGGTTACCGAACATGGTATTACGGTCTTATCACTTATCTCTTCTTATCTTATCTCTTTTTTTAATTTTAAGTTATGATTTTTTTTATAATAATTGACAAAATGTAAATTTTACATGTTTATTATACATAATATAACATATTATTATATTGTGACTATGAAATGTCTTATTAAAATATAATTATTGACGATAACAAAATATTATCATTTATCATTATGAATTACTTGTTAACCACTGAGTAACCACTGTGTGACCACTGTCTAACCGCTGTGGTAACACAAGTTCTCTTCCGTCAAGGAATGCTCAGTCTGTGTATAAAGTATAGGGATGGCCCATCCATTACTTTATTATCTATGAGTTTAATATCAATGTATAATAATAATATCTTATCAATTATCTGTACATATTACCCAGATATATAATACAACTAGATAGCCGACTACAAACTAATATTGAAGTCCAGTAAATGGCCGACTTTTCTTATCAAAGAGCCCATTGTTTACATTATGATTACCTTTTTTCTATTGTATGTGTTTTATCGGCGGCGACGTGTAGATAATATATAATACCAACGTAGCCGGCCGTAGAGCGAGAGGGACAGAAGTATATAGAAAGCGGTAAAGAGTAAGAGAGATAGCGACTAACGCTTTTATTTTCGTTATGCACGGTTTTTCTGGGCTAGGGTCCCTCCGTTCACATCCATAAGAAACTACGTTTCAATACGTTTCAATATGCTAAATAAATTATATGAAACATAATTTATAGGTAATTTTAACCTAGTGTGGTTTTAAATAGTTACTTACGAAAAGGAAATGAATACCGTTAAAGTTTTACTTTTTTATTAGGGCAGTTTCCAATAAAGCATCTATGAACCATCTTAAATTAATTTTTATTAATTTTATTATTTTATTACTATTAATTCCAATACAGTATTACAGTAAGGGCTTTTTTGTAATACGTTATTACAATTTTATCATTAGAACTATGTAAACAATGGGCCCTTTGATAAGAAAAATCGGCCATTTTAAATATTAAATAATAATAATAATATAATATTTGATATTGCTGCTATAGGAAGTCGGCTATCTAGTTGTATTATATCATAGAACAATATAGAATAGACACTCGATCAGCTGATCAGGCCACTGTATCCCTAGGGTATGAAGTATTGGACTCTAAAAATGAAACCGTATCCGTAATCTGATAGAATGTTGGTAACGTGTATCCCTTTTTTGTTACGAAATTATAAAAACGGATACAATCCAGTGATCGCGGGCGACGGCTGTATCTGTTTATTTCTTTATTCTAGTTAACATTAGCATTAACATTAAATCTTGGTAAAATGAATAAGTATTGTATTAATTTTAATAATTAATATAAGTCTGTTTTTTTACAATTAGTATTCTGTCAAATAATTTATACTGATATGATTTGTGTATACTTATAATGTATGCCACGCCCCCCCCCCCCTGGAGACCGTTTTTAAGGCCATAGTCACACGATTTGGCCAATTCACGCAGTGTCTATAGCCTGATTATATATCTGTGACATATTATGTTTTCTCTCTCTTACAAGAGTTTTACTTTCCTTGTCACACAGAAGATGTGTGAGAGTGGAACCATCGTTTCTCTCTCCGTTATGTTGGCCTAAACAGTGTATGTAGAATGTATAAAGAAATGCCGTATCCATATGTTTAATATCTATGGGTATATCTTAGTTCATGGTTTTTCCTTATCAATTATCAAAAAAAAAAAAACAGATATTATTTATTATCAAGTAATTAGGTATTTACTATATATATTTTAAATTATTTAACTGTTAACTCTAATAAATTGAATAATATGTTTTATAATACTATACAGTAGGTAGGTACGAAAGTCTAGAACTCAATGCATACATTACTGTTCAGTTTTATTATTGCACAACAGTACAATACTAATAAATAGTAAACATTATAGCTTAAAACAAAATAATTATTGTTGATGAATATTTTAAGCGAATATTTATCTAATATCTTAACTATGGTCATTAGAATCTGAAACTGAGTTAATTATTACATGAAAAACATAGAATAATACATACAAATCAGTTACAAGTATAAAATCGACTTGGAAAATTCTTTCGGGTCAACTTATTTTGTCAGGCTTCTAAGGATAATAATCTTATTGTAAATATGGCAATTATATGTAAAAATAAAGAGTTTTCTGTAGTAATTGCTAACACAATTGTATAAAATTATGGATTATTACTGTGGAAGTAATCAAAATTGGTATGCCCAGTTTTGGTTTAAACGGTTCTTAGTAATACCAATCGGTTAGTGTAATATGATTAGAAGAAGAAAGAAGAAACTTCAATTTTCATTTACATTCTATGGTTTTATTATTTAGTTAATTGGATGTTGTATAATTAACATACAATTATATAAACAGTATTTCCATTATTAGACAAGAAAGAGCTGATTATTTTATTCCAAACCCTTCCAAATTGGTCAGCAATTAGATATAGTGATTATGGTTATTGCTGTATGAGGATCGATAACACATTTGAATATTGAACAAGTGTCTAATGACAAGGTGTGAATAAAACATTATATATCGTTTATAGATATTTTTCATACAAATATTTTGTATTTTTAATTTATGTATGTATTAATATTTAATGTACATAAAATGCAATAATCATTTAATAAAAATTAATACAATTTAAAAATTTACTTTCACTTAGAAAATGGAGAAAATGATGACTCATTTAAGCTCATTTAAGAACAGTCTTATGGAAAATCAATCTTGAAATAATTTTAAACTAAGTCAAACTTTTTAAAAATGATATCTAAATAATATTATGATAATAAAAGTTAACAAAATGTTATCGACTTACACACACAACTAAATTAAACATTAACTATAAATTATTATGTATGAATATATTGATTTTATTGTATAATTATATTTTTGATTATACTTATAAATTTCTTGATTATTAGGTAGGTATTTAATAATAATTGTCATAAAACTAATAACTAATAAGCAAGCTCAAATAGGTATCAACTATTTACTATTTGAACAAATGTCAAACAATAATAAAAAATGTATAGCATGAAATAAATATAACCATTATATTATAATATAATTATGTAGTATTTTCCTTAATTTATACTAAGTATTACAAATTATTAGTTTGTTACACACTTCCGTGTTACTCCATATTAGAATATAATTTAAAATTAATTTTAAAATTTCTCATTCAATAGTTAAACAAATAATTGTTTTCTTTTTGAAAATAAAACTCATTATTTTACCAAAATAAATAAATAAAATACATATTACATATTTTTCATTATTAAACTCTATTACTTATGAGTCATAAGTTATGACAATAACTATTATCAGTAATTAATGCTCATTTATCAAATTTAATTAAAAGAAAAATATTATATTCTATTATTATTATATTAAACATTATAAATTACATAGGTAACTTATCTAACAAAAGTTTAAATTTATAAACGTTACTAAAAGATTTTAAGTATATAAGTAGTTGATCTCTCCTGGAGACCCAAACTAATTTTTCATAATTGTTTTAAATTTGATAACCACAAAATAAATCGTATAAATTTAAAGTTTATAGAACTCATCAAACGACTAAGAAAAACGGCCTCATGATAGAACAATGATTTTTTTCTTCAAAATTGATTTGATTCTAAATTACAATGTATTGAATTGTATAACTACTTAACTATAAGTTCTAGTTAGGTAATTACTAATCATCTATTATTTTATAGTTATTTGAAATAGGCAGGTGTTATTAAACTTTAAACATAATTTGTTTCAAAACACTTAATAAATTTGAATATGATTTATGAGTAGTGACATAAAAATAACTAAATTTAATTTTTGAGAAATGTCAAAAAAATTTTGAAATGTATGTAATATAAAATTTTTTTTTAATACAACTTGAATTTATTAATTGGTATGATAAAATAAATATAAAATATGCGTCTTATGCGCATTGCCAAACCGACCCTTCTTTCTCTCTCTAATATTGAGCCTAGTTTTTCCTCAGAGCTATATTTTTATTATTACTGTTTATTATTATTATTGGAATTGTCACTCTTGTACCATAGGGTTCGACCTGTAGTTATATTAAATAAATAAATAAATAATACAGTTCATGTATTACTTAATTAAAATGTTTAATTAATTTTTTATATGATATTTTGTTGTATTATTGATAGTGGTTTTTTTATTTAGGAATTGTTTAATTCACTTTCATAATTTTCCCCCTCCCATTTAAAAGTTATGTATATGCTACTGGCTTCAGCTTTTTAAGAATAACACCACATGCACAGTTTTTAAATAAGTACTCAAGTACTTAGTAATTATTTAATGACTGTAACATAATGTTAAACATTAGTACAATAATATTATTAATGTTAGCAGCCACCAGATATTTGATTATTTCTGGTTGCTATTGGTTTCCATTAGTTGCACGATAGCAACAAGAAATATTGATTCTCGTTTCAATGACAAACATTATGTGTGAACTACCCTATTGGGGTTGAATTCTGGGATTCTTATCCAAAAAAAACCCTGACAGACCACAGTCACAACAAATCTATTGATATAACTTGTATTGATATCAATCCATTAGTTTCGAACATTATTTGTTTGTATAAATCTATACTACTATATAAATTGAAGTCGTTTTTTTTTATTCGGGGTAAACTCCGAAACTACTTATTCAATCGTCGTGCATTTTTTTTTAAATTAAAGAGGACATCACAGAGAAGGTTTAAGGCAAAAATTTAGTCCGATTAAGTTAATGAATAATTAGTTATTATTAACTAAAATAAACGTGTAAATTGTATACCTATATATTATATTATTGTACATATTGTGCGGCCCACGGGTTTCCAGCTACCTGAAACGTGACCTTTTTGTTCGTCAAATTGTATCGTGTTTGATACGGTAAAGCACGATTCCGTACGTTTTACTTTTTTGGGAACACGATTCCGTACGATTTTGATCAAACAATAGATGATCAAAAATACCCCAAAAACAACACGATTCCGCACGATTATCTGTGCAATGTTGCCATTTAATATTTATTGTCAAATTGTTTAAAATATAAAAAAAATATAAAAAAATTGTAAAATTGTAAAAATGTAAAAAAATAATTATAATTTAATACCTTGGTATTTGTTACAAATACTTGACAAATATTTTATTATATTTTTATGAAACAAATATTTGTCATATTCATCAATTGTGGTATATATCGCTGTTGTACGTTAACTATATAGAGTTAGATTGTGGTAAATTGACAGTGCCGCTTTTCGCTGGAATCGGTAAGTTCACCCAGTACGCCGAGCGCCGGCTCCGGCATACTGCATGTACTTGGAGGAACACGGCGACCGGCCGGCAAAATATAATACGTAAAACGCTATAACTAAGTCAAATAGTCAAATAGTCAAATACCTACGTAACCTTATGGAAATCTGGCAACATTGCACTAAACTCTTGGGTACAAAACGTACGGAATCGTGTGTCAAAAAATGTGCACGATTCCGTACGCTGATAAGGACCGTACGGAATCGTGTTCTACCCGTTTGATATCGGTGTTGTTCCAAGAATTTTATCGCACGTACACCAACAACATGTATTCTAAATATTCGTATTAATCTATATCTATTACTATATCCTATACTACTATATAAAATGAAGTTGATTTTTTTTGTTCTGGATAAACAATTAACTCCGAAACTACTTATTGGATCGTCGTGCAGTTAATAAGGACATCACAGAGAAGGTTTTTGGCATAAATTTAGTCCGATAGTTAATAAAAAAACTTATTATTATTTAAAATAAACGTGTAAATTGTATACCTGTCTATCTATATCTATACTAATATATAAAATTTAAGGGGTTTTCTACGACCATGCTAACCAAGAAAACTACTGAACCGATTTGGCTGAACATTTTTACTGTTATATCTGACAGTCTGCTGGAGGTTTTAGTACCACTTTTGATAGTAAAAAATAAGTTGAAAATTCTTGAAAAATTAAAAAACAAAGCTTATTTTTGGGGCTTCACTACGATGTCCACAAGAACAGAACGTTTTTATGTTTCCATTTTGTGACAACAATATTTATCTTTTTTCCATTTTTTTTTTCACTGAGATGTTCCAAATACCCTCCCAAGTGTCATCACTTCGATCAATTTTTAATTTTTTTTGTCTGGAGGGGGTGTATTGTATTTAAATATTCCAATTTTCTGACGACTCTATTGAACTTTTTTACAATTTTTTTTCACAGAGTTTTACCAAATACTTTCTTGAATGTCACAACATCACCCGATTCTTATTTTTTTTTTGTATCTGTATTCATTTTTAATAAAAATATATTTATCATTAATACCGCTAAAAAAAACATTTCAATACGTTTTCATTAACCGTTTTTTGTATATATTTACTTGCCGATCACATTAAACGATAAAATTTGTATGAAAAATTCTACATATCATCGTCTGAATGCATAATAAATTAATAAACAACCAATCACGGGCGAAGCCGTGACGGGTCGGCTAGTATAGTATAAATTTTTATTAATATGCATAAAAAATTATGAAAAAAAATGACTATTTCATTACTTATTTTTCTCATCTCTCTTATTGTTTTTATTGTTGTACCTATAATTTTCTAAAATATATTAAATAGGTAAGAAAAGAAAAAAATTGTCAAAAAAAATTGAACCACATTGTTCTATATTTCACACTGCCAGTGGAGGATTTTAATTTATTTTCAACATTTTCTTGGGGGGGGGAGGTCCGAAAAATAATATGTACTTCAAAGGCATTATTTATGGTATGATATTTCAACAAATTATTTCAGTATATTATTTAAAATGTATGCTGGTGTTTGGAGAGGGGGGTACAGACTCCAGACTCCCGTGGATCCACCCCACCTCCCATCATTAACCCACCACTGCACACTGCTGACTTTTAAATTATTAAGTACCTATATATCAATCTACTTATCAACATTTATGACAATATAATATTATGAAACATATACTTATTATAATTATTAACTGGTCTTTCTTTTTTTTTTAAACTTGTTTAATCTCAATCAAAATAAATGAACATCTGGTATGTAAATTTCACGACGCCCCGGCACCTCATTAGTACCTTGGCCCTCCGCTCATGGTAGGCTCATACATTTTAGCAGGCATATTATGCTATCCGTAAATGTACTTCGATACTGTAACACAGGGTGGAATGTTACATTTTATATAAATTTGAGACTGCTTGAATACAATTTTATCAATTTTTTGTATTATTTACAAAGATTAAATTCGGAATTTAAAAAAAAATGATATTCAATTAGACGCAAAACATCGGTATAACATACTCATTATAATATTATATTGATGTAAATGATTGTTTTCATTGCAAAAAAAAATGTATCATTTCAGTAGTGATTTTTGTTTGGAGCAATATATTATTACTTGTGCTATATTATTGTTCTGTGCGTCCAATGAACAAAAAAAGATTTCCTTTCGTTCGTCGTCGTATCCGAGGGCTGTGAAAGTAGGGACACGGCGTGATACACGTCAATAACTTGGGTGGTTTCGGTGGGTGATGCTGGCGACGGCGCAGTGGAGTGGATCAATAAACTTTATAAACTAAAACGAAGTAAAATTACGGTTTCGTACGGTCGCCTGAAAATAACAACGGGGATTCAAATGTTTCAAATATTCACATTCACATTTCGATGTACTTATAATATATACCGAGTGCCACACTGGTGCGTTATAAGACATTTCTTTTCGAAATCAAAACATAACGATTGATATTTTGACAAAATGTGTGCCTATATTATGTATTTTCAATTATACTTTTTAAATATTGTTACCACCACAATTTATGATGGATTTCGTCAAGCTTTTTGACCGAACCATAAACGATTAACTTATTAAAAGTACAAAACATTTTTATTGACATTAAAAAAAGAAAAACTAAAATTTTCAAAAACTTAAAATGTTTTGAAATAACTTAAAATTGTATAATTATAATATTTTGAAAATTGTACCATTGTCTAGAAAACACTGATGTAAATTTGTGGTGAAAATTGCAAATCAATCGATTTCGAATTACAACAAAATAATAATCAATTTGTTAAAAAAATGGTGTTCCTTAAATATTCTTGTTTTTCAGAAATATATTTTTTTTTTATTATTATCATTCAACAATTTGACAAATACATATTAAAGATTCAAATAACCTCTCTCCTTTATGCTAGGCTTGTGATGAAGAGAGGGAGTTATTGTAGTTATAAAATTTAATAATATATAATATAATATAACAAAGCGTGTATACTAATATGACATGTTAAAATAATAGACTATGAAATAAAGTAATATAATGAGAATAATGAGAATAATGAGAATATATAAAATGATCTACAAAAGAAAATAAAGATACATATATAAACATTTAAAAATTAAATTTAACAATTGTAAACGCATAATACATAGTAAATATATTTAATAAAGTTATAACATTACACAATTTTATAACCAAAGAATAATAAAAATACTTTACATACATAACTCGTTCTTCTCCAATTCCAAAAATAAAAACTTGTATACTACATATTTAATATTAATAGTATCACCCATTATCACATTTTTTTTAAATTCATACGGCATAGAATTAAAAATTGTCGGTCCCAGATAGTCTACAAAAGACTGTCCAAAAGATTTATTGGTGTATTTAACAGGAAAGTCATAATTTCTAAATTCTCTTTTTTTATCTAATTTATTGTAGTGATTATCTAGTCTAACATGTTTCAATAAATGCATTATTACTATTTTTTTGTAAAGGTACCTTACCGGTAAAACACCAAATTCCCTGTAATTTACATTTATAGATCCCGTAACAGTACATTTATTTAGACAAATTCTGATGATATTATTTTGATTAATTGTTAATGCATTTAGTACGTTATCTCTAAGGCCACCCCATATACTAATATACCATATTGGAAATTAGACTGATGACACTGACAGTGCATAGTAAATTGTTCTTAATGTTTGTTTCGGCACCATACGTTTAATTTTTACTAGCTTGTAAGTTATAAAACGTAGTTTACCTAATAGGTTGTTGATGTGTAAATTCCATCTCAAGTTCTTATCGAATATAATACCTAAGTATCGAATTTTTTCCACTTTTTTAATAGATTTACAATTTTGCGAGTCACAGATTTTGTTTATATCACAGTCATGAATTGTAATATTATTGTAATTAATATCATTTTTTTAAATTGAGAACGGCATGAAAACAGTTTTTTCCACATTTAAAATTAGATTTCTATCCTTTAATCTGTTACTTATCTGTCTAAAACCTCAGTGAGCTTTTTCATACACACCATCCCAAGTCTTATGAGAAAAAAGCAGACATATGTATCGTCAGCATATGTGATTATAGATCCATCATTCATCAATATTGACTTCACATATATCATTTATATATATAATAAAGAGTATTGGACCCAAAACACAGCCTTGTGGTACACCAGATTTAATTACACATGTATTACCATTTACTTCATTTATTTTAACTAATTGTTTCCTATTATGTAAATAACTTTTAAACCAGTTTAGACTTGAGCATTTAATTCCAAAGCTGGGCAGTATATTCAATAGAATGTCATGGTTGACTGTGTCAAATGCCTTAGCTAAGTCTAAAAATATTGCCATCGTTTTGTTATTGTCATTTAATTTAATAATTTTTTCGAATATTTTGGAAAAGTTACTTAGCATGGATATCGGTCTATAGTTATTCATAGACGCTTTATCTCCGCTTTTAAATAGAGGTTTAACAACAGCCAATTTTAGGATATCAGGGAAAATGCTTTGTTCAATACTTAAATTGTAAATGTAAACTAGAGGATCAATTATATTTTTACTTATAATTTTTAAAATTTTGACTGTAACTCTATCTGAACCCGCTGCAGTATCTTCTTTGAAATTATTGATAATCTCTAGTATAATTGACGGCTCAATTTTTTTAAGAAAAACTTCATCAAATGAGATATTATTATGTTCACAGCTCATTTTTAAAGTAATTGGCTCTTTAGATAAGTTATTAGCAATATTTATAAAAAAGTTATTAAACATATTGGAAGCTACAATTGGATCTTTTTTGACATTTAATTCAATTTCGTTATGTTTTAGTTTGATTATTTCATCTTTTGATCTACATTTGTCACTAATTACTTCGTTTATTAGTTTCCATATTAATTTCGGGTTAGAACTTACATTTTTAAACTTTTGTTCATAAAATTTTATCTTTGCTAACCTAACGGTATTCGTAAAGTTATTTTTGTATTTTTTGTAGTGTGAAGCTAAACATTGATTGTTAGGATGTTTTTTACATTTCATTGATAGATATTTTTTACGGCGGGCTGAGATTAATATTTCGTTAGTCATCCACTCTTTTAAACGTTTATTTTTGGCACTAAATAATCTACACGTTGTAGATGTATCAATTGCAGATTTAATTTTAAAATCAAAAACGGAATAGCATTTATTAACATCACTAGTGTTTCTGAATTCACTATATCTGTGAAGTTCAATTCAAATCAGTCGCTTTAATATATTTATTTTTTATCAAACCGAATTAACATGTTTGTCAAACAAGTCTATAGTTTTACTGTAGTTTTTGTTGGCTACACCTAATTAGGTATTTTTGAATAAATTATAAGGTAATCTATTGTTAAAAGTCATTATTTTAAATTGGAGCTATTTTATATTGTTTAAATTAAGGTGGGTACCACCGGTCTGCTGTACAGTATAATAGGTGTGCCGAATGAGTTACTGTGATGAATAAGTGTTAATTTTTAAATTCAATGATGAAATTACTGTAATAATCACGACTGCGAAGTACGCATTTGCAAGCAAATTTAATTTTCATTGAATTATACGTTTTCTACACAAAGACAGTTTAAAAATCCCTCACAGAACAAATATCATGTAATTTCGTAATATTCCGACTCGTTGTATAATAATCGCTAACGCGGAGAAGTATTCACCCGGACAACAGAACATTTTCCTTTCTTCGGCCGTTGCCATAGCGACGAACGATAGTGAGACGGGGAAATGCCAAAACTGGCCGGGCCGCGATCAATACTTACGCCCGAACTGCGTAATAACTAACGAGGCGGCGCGGCGGCGACATGACTATACTACCCACGCGAAGTGCACGGCGCAGAGAACCGAAAGTATGTAAAATTCGCCCGAAATATACCTTACACCTCGAGTGGTACAATTATTATTATATTATAAACAGTATAAACACGAGGTTAGCTACGATTAGTTTTTCGATTAATCGTATATGAGATAGAATAATATGGATAATAATATGGACATCGCCACCTCATAAATCGTTCAATGATCACATAATATTAATTGTTATCGGGTTTGTATACAAAATATCCTGCAACAAGATGACGGCGGTATGAATGATGCGTAGGTACAGGAATAGCATAGCCGGAAAGTAAACTTAAAAAAATTATTGTAATACTCGACGAATATTAGAAGATCTCAAAACAAGCGGGCAAACGCGCCGGGCACATTTTTTTTGTAATTTTTTTTTTTTTTTTTAAGTAGTTTTGTATGCTTAAAACGATAGTGAAGTCAGAATTTGGGGCTCGGACTTAGTTTTCAAGTTACAGGCCTATGAAGTTAAACGCTTTTTCACAACTCTCTTAAATAAGTAATATTATGGTAAATTTTAATTTAGTTGGTTGTGGTGGGGTGGTCTCAAAATCGATTGAGGCCCGCAACATCCCGGGATCTTCTAACCGAAGCCCCTCCGTAGTAAATATTTTTTGCAATATTTATTTATTCTTTTTGAATTATTATTATTGTTATTATTTTTTTTTTTTACTTTGTGACCTACTTGAGGTGGTGTTGCACAGCAAATCGAGGGATGTTTTCGATTTTTTTATCCGAGCGCAGCGAAGCGAGCGAGTGGCAACGCAGGCATCACTATAACGTTTTCACTATAATAATTATAACGCGTTTAACTTCATAGGCCTGTAACTTAAAAACTAAGTCCGAGCCCCAAATTCTAACTTCACTATCGTTTTAAGCATACGAAACTACTTTATTTCAAAAAAAAAAATTACAAAAAAAAGGGTGTCCGGTAAAGTATAAAAGTTCCCAAAATGTTGTGTTTACAAAACATACTATTGATATAATGATATTAATATACTTATATAGTTATATTAATACTAATACATTAATATATGGTTTACATTTTACAATTACAATATTATTTATACATTGTTATGTTAAATGTATGGGAATCAATGGAACCATAGTCTGTTGATATGATAGTAGTCATAAAAAAAGTAGATGTGTAGTAAAAATTTCATAAACAAAAGTGTCAAAAAGTAATAGGTAATAAGTAGCTATTCTAGTACTGCACAAAATTTGAGAAAAAATTTAAGTGCCCCCCCAAAAAAAAAAAAAATTTTGGCTACGGCACTGGCGTGTTGAATAACAAAAAAAAAAAAAAAATACTGGTAAAAAATACGTCATAACGTAAACGTTAATATTAGAAAAACAAATATTGTCACTACTGTCACTAGGTATACACTTGTCACGTGTGTCAACGATGCCGATCGGTACGGTTCTCAGTATATGAGGTGGTTTTTAGGTAATTTTTTTTGCTTTTTTAGTTCATTTTCCGGTATTTTTAATAAAATTCTTTCAATTAAGGTGATTGCAAATGGATCATTTTTAAGGGGTTAAGTATAGGCAATACTATAGGTATTAATGTTCGAGTCGTACACGTGTGTGTGTGTGTGTGTGTGTAGTAAATTATCATTAATGTGTGTATACTACTGATAACTAATAATTGCGGCGGTCGGCTAAGTATATTACGCTTGCAGCCGCCGCCCGCCGCACGCACACGTATGCACATGTCATATTTTATTATCCTTGGAGCAAAATATTCAAAACAAATTTATGGACGCGAAATAGCTGTACAACTGACAAAATATAAGGTACTTCTAGTGGTTTGATTTAAAAAATCTAAAGATGTTTGTTTACTTTGCATCGGTTGGAGCACTTTTTCAATTTTATCAAATCCTTGACGAGAATCAATATTTTACATTTCATAAATATGTAATTTTTTAATATTGAATATACTAAAAAATATAAAAATATAAAATATGTGCTCCGACCGATGGGAAGTAGACTTGTTTACCAATTCAAAAATCTTTACATATTTTTAATTGAACAACTAGAAGTACCTTAATTTTTGTCAGTCGCTAAGGTTGTTTTGATGAAAAATGAATAGGGTTTGCAATCCCCTTAAGATCTTTGAAAACTTTTTTTTGTTTTCCACAGGTTGTATATACTTCAAATTTATATTTTATAAGATAATATTTTACACAAGCTGTATACGGGTTATAGGTAAAGATAAAGATTCGATAAAATAAGGCAATTGCTAGAGGAGTTATATTGTGTGGCATTATTAAATAATCAATCAAATCAATCAAAATTCAAATTAAATCAACTTTTTTATAATTTTTTCTTATTAAATTTTAAGTGCTTTTTTTTATTAAATTTTTTGACATTTTAAATGCATTTTTTACTATTTTTTAGTGCATTAAATTCTCAGCCCTATTAATAATATTTTTAAAATAGGTAAGTACATAGGTACTTGAAATTACACATACCTACAATGTAGTATACAGCTTGGTGGAGGTGCGATAACAAACAAATGCCTACCCGGTACCCAAAGATCTACCCAATAACGAAGTATACTCTACTAGTGGATATTTTAACTAGTATGCTAGTTAACGCAATTGTAATGCAATGAAATATTTTAGTCACCTAATGAGTAATATTTTTTAATAACTGGGTGAAATTTTTTTTATATATTATTAGCATGTCTAATGTCAATTTTATTATAATGAGAATCTTAATTGAGTTTCTCTATCTAATAAAGCACAGAAATATTCGACTACAATTATTTATCTAAAATGTCTCTGCTAAGTGCTAACAATCGCTTTTCATCGAATACCTACATTTATCATTTATAGTTGAATTCAAATTAAACTAGTGATAAGCCAAATTGTCTTGGTCTTGGTCTTGCAGCAAGACCAAGACCAAGACCAAAACAATACCCACACTGCAGTCTTGCAATTTTTATTGTAATTTTTTTTTTTTTTTTAAAATTCTTAGAAAAACACATTTAGAGTAGGTTAAATGAAAATATAATCTATTAGAAATATAATAAAAATGTAATATTCAATTTGACGTAACGTTCCGGAAAATTATTAAATTATTAAATTATTGAAAAACATATTATAATAATAACATCGGTCACCGATAACGGCGATACGGTACATTTATAAACCACAATATTTATTGAAGGCCATAAAAACATCTTTCCATTTAATATAATTCTAACAGGATTTAATATAATTTCTAATTGGTACTTGGGATATATTATTATATTGCACGCATTCTTTTCGTGGCTATTTGGCCTATTCGTGTGATAGTCGATTGTTGCACTTCGGTAACGTTTTAACAATTATTTTACAAATAAATTTATAAAAAGTTTATTCATATTATGATAAAAACAATAAACATAATAATTTTAAAAAAAAAGTACTAAATTAAATAATTGTTTATGTTTGAATCATATTCATAATCTATAAATATATATTATACTAGTATACTTATATCGAAGAGATAATAAGCAATTAACAAATTCTACAAGCGTCTAGTCTAAATAGGGATATCATTTAATTTTTTTCTTTAAATTTTAAATAACGCACGAGTCTTGTAGCAAGACCGAAACTTGAAGTGCAAGACTAAGACCAAGACCAAGACTATAATGGCTCTACAAGACCAAAACCAAGACTGTATCTGCAAGAACTGCCAAGACTGCCATAGTTTTGGTCTTGGTTTGCTCATCACTAAATTAAACACACCCAAAACTGAAGTTACCAAACTATTCAATGACGAGGTACACTCGACAATCGACACCTACTATACGGCAGAGCGAGTTCCCCGGGTTTTTTTTATTGAATGAAATTCTTGATAAGTTTATTAATAAAGATAATGGTTCTGAGTTGGGCTCAAATTTATATTACCTATCTACTGAAAAATCACAAAATATGTTCATAAATATAAATAATATATATTTTGTAGGCTATAATTATAACTGAAGCCACGATTTAAGATAAACAGGTTAACAGTTTAATCAAACAGTTTAGTAAACTGCGTTGAGTAACCTGTACCTATATCTTATATCATGATTGAAGCAGAATACAAATTATGGCAAAGATAACTCATGCAAACAACAGAGAAACCAAATAATACTCTATGGGTAATATTATGATAATTATTAATTCAATATTTATATTTATTTATATTTTATAATAAAATATTTAAAATACCTAATAGTAAATATTTGAAATAGTTTCGATATTTTCGATACAATTACGATACTGCGATACAATATAGGGAAAACGGAACGATTTCGATAACCAAAATTATATCGTTGACCATCTTTAATAATAATTGAGTATGGTAGGTAGACTTAGAAGTTTTTTTTTTCCGCTATTAAATTGACAGTTTTAAATAAAAACTTTATTTCTATTACTCAACATTTTGGGTAGATAAGTAAAGTGTTTACTTAAGTAGTTAAGTCACAAAACCGTGCTATGTACCATAAAAAGACTAAATACTTATGACCATACAATTTTAAATGTTGTTTTTTTTTTACATATTTTATAATGTCACCTATTGAAAATTACTTAAATTATTCTCTGAACTCGACACCTACTATTCTATCGATCAACTTCCCTGATTTCCTGTAAAACACTAAAGTTTAATGTTAGATACCAATGGGAATATTTGCAAGGTTGCACATACTCAGTGAAGAAAAAATCATGAAAGTTCAATAATGTCGTCGAGTTTTATCTATTCAAAATAGTAATAAAATGTTAAATAGGTACTCGTAGATAATTATTTAAACCCATAAAATAAGTATTAAACGAGTCATCGACACTTCGTAATAGTCGTTATACTATTAAAAACTTAAAAATCCAGTACACGTAGAGACGATGTAGAAACAACGACAATTTATTTCCTTATCTCCATGAGTCATAGACTGTGTATCTTGTTGATGTCCATAATTTGTATAATTATCGGTGATTGGTACTAATATGTTTGCACAGCTAAGAAAACATTTTTATCTTATTGACATTTTAAGTTTTTTTTTTTTTTATTACCTTTCATGTAACATTATGACTGACATCTTAAGTTATTATGTGCAATCATTTAAGATAATGTATGTAAATAACATTTCTTTATTTTATACTCCCCAACTCTATTTTTCTCATCTATTTTATAATTAGGTACATATTATTATACGTTTTCAACTAAATTACAATCGAAATGATGAAATCTCTAAAATAAAGGTTATTCACACGAATTGCGTAACAGTGTCAATCAGCGTTACACTCTAATCTTAAAATAAATGTAACACGAATTGCGTCCCAAGTTGAGTTATTAAAAAAACATATTTTTTATTAGGTTTCCAAACTTATTTTTAATTAATTTATGACGTATATGATTTTTGTTTGTAAAATTTTAAAGTTATCTCATATATGAAAAAATATTAAATTTGATTTCAATGATAAATAATTATTGTATACGAAAAATGAGAAGATACGGTGTCAGCCAAACATACTTTATGAAATTATAACAATGTTATCGTTTTATTAATAAAATAGATGCTTAAATTCATTTCGGCCAAAAATACTGCAATTGCATATTATCTTAAAAAAGATTATCCTGGAAGGTTAGCCCATACTTTTTTTAAAGGTCTGGATCTGTAGCCTAAAATTAAAGAAAGCCCCAGAAAATTTCAAATGCGTCCAGACAAATAAAAATTTTGGTTTTTTTATTTCCGTAACCAATGCAAACCATTAACATATAAAATACAAATACTAATATCAACTTTAAGTATTATAATTTTTAACCAATGGCAACTATTTATAAGAAAAAAAAATCGACAATTCTAATTTTTTTTTGTTTTTCTATACGATTATATTATATAAATTGTCTAGTAGATTTCTAATAATCTACAAGAAAATGTCTTATTTTTGTCAAACTAGTTTCAATTTCTTATCAGAAAAGGTGGTAAAGTAGAAAATCGGAGAATTATGACTGCCCCAAAAGTGATGACAGACAGAAAGAACGCATCATTGTTAAATCAATACACACTTTCGCTCCACTCAGAATCTAAAATGAACGTTTGTTTGGTCATCTTTTAAAACCACTGGTCTGTTTTCAATAGAAGTTACCTACGCGGGTAGACATCGATTTTAGAACCAGCCGAAGAGCGAACCGGTGGCAGTACTGACAAAATCCGATGGTGTATATTTGGTGGAGCGAAGTGTAGCCCTTCTATCCCCCAGTCCGTGCAATTTATTATTGCTATCTCCTCCTAAACTACTGGATCAATCGTCATGAAACTTAAAATATATATTCATGATTATCTGAAGGGTGTATAGATTATTTTTGACATTTCTAAATGCTCTCATTAATTAATTATGATTAATTACTCATTTACACATTTTATGAGCATGTATTAGGGATTTTCTGAGCGTGTGCGTGGGTGTGTATTTATTTTATGCTCTCACGTCCAATGGAGTATCTCCATGAGACAAATCGCGCACGACCTGGCGGTAATTTTATAAATAGTTACGAGTATTGTAAAATAATTTCAAATATTAACACGTCCAATGCGACACGTAGTCAACAAAAAATGCATTGCCCCAGACGCCGCTGTCAACACTTAGTCGACCAATTAGTTATTGACTTTGATGTCTCATAATTTTTGCTGGTGTAGTTTTTGATTGTATTGATTTTTTCTTCTGGCTATTTGAGAATATAATATTACTAATTGAATGTAGTGTTTGGTTTGATTTTTGATCAACAATACATCTGTTATTTCAATTTTTCCTGGAATGTATAAAGACGGAGCTAATTTTATTACTATTAATAAAATACTAACATATATTATATTGCATATTCTCGTCTAAAAAAGAATATATTTCTCTAAATATATGACAATTTGATTGAACTGCTACCCATCGCTCCGCCCCACTTTTGTCCACGGATACTCCAAGTACATAATAATAATATGTTAGTAGGTTGGTAATATGTACCATTGTACCTACCTGTTATTGTATATTGTCGAAAATGCCAGTATCTCGGCCGGCGGCGTTCGTTGCGCGCCGAGTAGGTGAAAACACATTCGTCCGGGGGTCGGTGTGCGCAGAAAACCAAAACGGGTGGGTCGCTTAGCTGACGAGGTGCAGGTCACGATCCCCCGCCCCTCCAACCAGAACAACCACCGACCGAACCGAGGTCCCGGCGCCGTGCCACCGCCATAGCACGTCGTGCAAAACCGGGGTGGTGCAGCGGTTTCCAGGAGCGCTATAATAATAATAATAATATTATTATTACGGGCTAACGATTTTCATCCAGCCGACGCCAGCCAGCTCATCACATCCCGACAGAGCGCTCAACCGTCGCCCGTTCACCAACGCCAGGCTCCGCTTCCCCGTCACCCACCACCCACCGCCGCTGTGCCGTTCGCTGTAAACGACGCACCGCTGTTGAATGCTCGCCGCCCGCATTCGTCTACCGACAATTGTCGGCTCCAGTCGTCCAGTGCATCAGCTTTAATCGTCGAATACTTTTCAGGTACCTACGCGTCAGCTTCAGATGTCTACCATGGAGGTGGACCCGAAGCCAAACCCGGATATCCAGGTCAACAACATCGAGTGCTTGTTGGAAAACAGTATCGTGGGACGACCCGATGTCGAGTGAGTACAGTATACAACAACAATAATAGTATTATCTATTGTAGATTTTTTTCTGGGGGGGGGGGAGGGGAATTCTTGTCATGTTATTTACTTATATTATCTGGTTATATATTCTTCCTTCAGAAAGGTGACCGAAGAACATTTACCGGTACCTACAAATCAGCTTCAGATGTCTGACATGGAAGTGGACCGGAAGCCGAACCCGGATATCCAGCTCAACGACATCGAGTGCTTGTTGGAAAACAGTATCGTGGGACGACCCGATGTCGAGTGAGTACAGTATACAACAACAATAATAGTATTATCTATTGTAGTTTTTTTTCTTGGGGGGGGGGGGAGAATTCCTGTTGTGTTATTTTTTTTTATTATCTGGTTTTATATTCTTCTTTCAGAAAGGTGACCGAAGAACATATACCGGTACCTGAGAGTCAGCTTCAGATGTCTATCATGGAGGTGGACCCGAAGCCGAAGCCGGATATCCAGCTCGACGACATCGAGTACTTGTTGGAAAACAGTATCGTGGGACGACCCGATGTCGAGTGAGTACAGCTAGTATACAACAACAATAATAATATTATTTATTGTAGATTTTTTTTTCTGGTGGGAGGGGAATTCCTATCATGTTATTTACTTATATTATCTGGTTTTATATTCTTTCTTCAGAAAGGTGACCGAAGAACGTAAAATGTTTTTGCAAAAAACCGAAGCGAATGACATCAGTCGAGAAGATTGTTTTGAGCAGATAACGGCAGAGATACAATTGCTGGAAACCTGCAAATCCCATATAAATGTAATATCACAACTCCCGTGTAGTTGTCACGCCACAACTTTTTCAGTAATAATAAGAAGACGTTAACTGTTGTTTTTATTTCCATTTTTATTAGCATCATATTCAAGTGGATGAAACGCAGTCTGCAGTTCACGTCAAAGTATTTGATATGCTTATCAATCGCATCGACTACTTGTTTTTCAGTATGCTACAAATGTTCCCAATTATTTTGTCGGCATTGGAAGAATACATGGATTTTCGTTTAATCCATGTAAGTTACCAACAAATGTACTAATAACTATTTCAACAAGTAGTTATATAATTTTTACTAATTACCTAAAATAGGTACCTATCTAATAAGTAGTAAATGGCATATGCTCGGTGAAGTATTAGTGTATCCAGTGGCGTATTTTCAAATTTTTGTGGGGGGGGGGGTTAAATATACAAAATACATAGTATAAATTAATATTCTCTTTCTCTGTACCTACGTAGTAAGTTATTTATGACTTTTTAACTTTTTTTTTTCTGGGAGGGGCGAAAGAGTCCAGGGTCCTGACCTCCCCCCCCCGTAAATACGCCAGTGTGTGTATCGATCAATAAAGACTACTATACTGATCAATATTTGTACATCTTTAATTTATAGTCATTTATTTGATTCCGGTTTATATTTTCTAATTATCTAAAATGTCATATATTACCATAAACTCATATATCGAGGATAATAATATAAATATAATATAACTATTGTAGGTAATGCTATTTAAACAATAATAATTAAAAAATTTACATAATAATAAACCTATTGAAATCAAAAAGACTAATGAAATAATTTAAAGATAATTTCTATGAAAAATTTTTAAATTGTAAAAAAAATTATTAATTTATTAAACTGTAAATACTCAATGATACATTGATTTCAAATATTTAAATGTTAAGGAGTCTGCGCATGACCTGTTTATTTGCTCAAAAACATGCCTTGCACAAAAAACTCTCGTGCCTCGTAGAGTGATCGATTTCTAATTTTATATTTCAAAACCATATAATATGATTTTGAATACGAATAAGCTTTCGTATTTTTGTTTTTTTTTTTGTTATAAGATACGGAATTAAAAATTGAAGTCCAGGTCCAGTGCACTCTGTAAAAAATTGTCTGCTTTCTAACAAAAACATGAATTAAATCAGACTACTCTACGAGACATGAGAGTTTTTCCTGTAAGGCGTGTTTTGAACAAAAAATCACGCTTTTCATTTTTGGTCGGAGATGCCCAAGATACGTACGCGCATGCAGCGCGTGCGTAGATAGCCCGGCACCTGTATACAACCACATTTACACTAATCATTATTGACGACTAACACAAATGCTCTGGGCGGCAACAAAATTGCATATTGCCTAAATATTTCCCCTTAATAACGACCCACGAGCCATATTAAAATGAATCAATATCACCTAATGTTGGTATACCTATCATCAAATTAATCAAGAAGCTAGTCTTTGTTTAAAGAATCATTTTCATTTCAAAATAACTACCTATATGAAACAACTGAATATTGTTATATTCTTTTAACTAATTACCTACCTAATTTATTTGGTAGCTTGAATAGTTTTGGAATTTGCTTGGCACCTAGGTAATCATGTCAAAAATTAAAAGTCCCACATCCAAACGCGCTTTTTCCAAGTAAACTGACCACTTATATTACCTTATCATTAATTATCATTAAATATCATCAGATATTATCTGTGTTCTCTAAAAGGTTGACCACAAGATTTTAAATTGAAATACATTAGTATTGTTTTTAGACAAATACCTACTCGTTATGCGAATAAATTGGTAATAACCAATACATTAAAATTAATAGGTGACGTAAAATAATTTTTAATTTTCAGCAAATCTATATCCATGACACGAGTTTGGTGTATAAACTAATGGCGAATGAGCACAACAATCCCGAAGTGTACAAATCAGCAGCAATATTTGAATACAATAAAATGTGCAATGTCGAAAACGCTAGACTGTGCTTTTCAGGAGGGCTGAAATACCACAAACATTGTAAAATACTACATACTGAAGAATTCGATATAGAAGTTCAGCATGTTGAACATACTAATGGGGAATCAATGCCTATAGCGTTGAGCAAGTATGAAAACATGGTCCAATGCTTCAAAGGTGACTTGGAATATCATTTCATATTGGTTGATAAAGTATTACAATTCAATACAGTCCGAGAACTGCAATTTCGTGTCTTATGGTATGAAATCAGTTTTAGTGTATCTATTTAATAGGTAGGGTAGCAGAATATTGATTTTAAACTACTTATTACACAGGGATATGTACATGGAATACAAGCACGATGAAAGGATGTGGCAAAAATTAGCTGAAATTAACTTTGAAGGTTTTATCTTTGATTACGATTTGAAACTGATGAACTTTGACAGACATTGTAAACGGAGACTTGTGTTAGTACCTGCGAAGATTTTATTTATATTTGTTATATTATAGAACCTACTGACAATTTAAATTATTTAGACATTCTTTGAAAGCATTTGATGATGGTTTAAAAGAAGATTGGACACCCATAAAACGTAAAACTTTATGGAACTTGTTCGTTGACCATGTAATTGCAATTTGGAAAGAGTATTGTTCAAAAAATGAAACAATTGTTAGTTTTGTGAATGAAACTATGGAGCGAGTGTTTCAAGGAGCGGAAAACGAAGGATTTTTATATAAGCCAGAACATTATGCTTATTGGGTGAGTTTTATAAAGCATAATTTTCTTCATATTAATAAAAATTTATAATTTTGTTAAGGCTGAATATAAAAACGAAGAACGCAATGATATTTCGTTGAAGGCGATTGAGATGAATAGAAATAATCCAAATGTTTGGGTCGAATTAATTTCAATCTATGCTAAAACCGAAGCTTTTGAAATGGCATTTAAAGTCTTCCAAGATGGTATCAAGTCTCTGAAATCAGATTCAATGCTATTGTGGGAATTGATGGAATCATCTTTAGTTTACCACAATGACAATTTGGTATAATAATTGCATATTTATTAACTTAAGACAGTGGAAATCTATACTATATAATATATATATATATATAGGTACTATTAGTATAATTATCTATTAACTTTTGATAGTGGCTACTTGCTAAATATGTTTGCATTTAACAGATGTGTTTTTTTGTGTATGTATACATGATAAGTTATCGAAAAAATGATTTGATTTTCAACATTGGGGTTGTTTCTGTCGGAGGTAGGATGTTTGAGCATTAATATTATAATAAATGTCCTTTTTTACCGGCCATTTGCGCATGGCTATTGTTGAAAAAGGCATAGTACGTTTTACCATCGTTAATGTCACGAATAAACTTTTTTAAAATCAATATGCTCATCGCTATTGTGCTGCGACCCACATTTCAGGAGGAAACAAACAATTTTCTTTTAAAATAAATCTTAAGAATATAGTCTTAAAATTTGAATGTATTTTCACTTTGTGAAATCCTAATCAGTTCACAAAATGTTTCTGGTACTTTTGAAGGAGGTAAATTTTATACCTGAGTTATAAACAGGGTTGCTACTCATTTTTTTTCTTCAAAAAGTGAAAATAGTTAGAATTACCTATTTACAATTAGGTGAGTAATATTTTAGTAAAAAGTGAGTATTATTTTCATTTAGGTGAGTTTCTTTTAATCACAAATATAAGATGAGTAATCCTCAAAGGATACCTGTATATTATAATAGGAAAATCTGTCATTTTTATCAGTCTTTGAATTTTTAATAAAATTAGTAATTAGGCAGTTTTTTCTTTTTTCTTTTTTATAAATATTGATAAAAAAAAATGTTGGATGTGTCAAATAGTTGGAAATTTGATACTAGGTTCCTCATCAGTTTTTTTTTTAAACTGTTCAAAAATATTAATGATACACAAGCATGATTTTTTGTATAAGCATTGTTCAATTACTATAGCTTAGGATTGAAAATGTAAGACAAGGTTTCTCATGAGTAGGTAGTTAAAATAATAATATTGAAACCAAAAAATCTAAAAATTATATGAACACAGTTTTTTTTATAGACATTTTATTTCCAATTTGGATGCAATTAGATATTTAAATAAAGAAAAACATGTTTGTGGAACATTGGAATTTGGAACATTTTTTAATTATTATGCATATTTTTGCATTTTTATAAAATATAATTCATATTTACGAAAAAAAAATAGTATTAAGTTATTAATAGGTACTAATACTTAACACTATGTCCTACGTAAATCTCGCGAATGTAGAAAGAAAAAAAAATGTGTTATATGTTACAACTATTATAATTTACAATTATGTATACGTATATCTATAATTAGATACAATTTGCTGAATACATTTTTTTTTTGAAAATGTATCCAAGTCTTTAGTTAACTGTAACTCTTTAGGTAACTTTAAAATATTATAAAATATACTAAATTTGTTTTAATTGAATTTTGTTTATGACTTTTTATTTAGATGAGTGAATGTTCAAACTGCACCACAAGGTTGAATGCATCATACAAATTAGTAAATACAATTAAATTATTTCAACTAAGCAAATATTACATTTTTTTGTTTCATATTAATTATTTAATGAATTATATACATTTTTAAACTAAATACATTTAATTAAAATGTATTTTTGTTAACATATTTTTGCATATTTTAAGAGCATATTTGAATGAAAATTAGTGCATAAATGAATGCTTATTTCATACATTTTTAGTGCATAAAATTCAGAGCCCTACTTATAATGAATATATTTCTTAGCGCACTAGCACTCAACTTCATTATAATATTGGTAGTCTCCTGACTTATGTCCACTAAAATAAACAATTTTACTTATTTTTTCTTATTTATTATAAATTATAAATGACCAATGACCTTACCTATATTTATAAATAAATCCATAAATAAAAACTTGATAAGAAACTGAACACCTATTTACCAATATAATATATTGTGTTCTCTAAGGTCATGTAGTTAAATAAAAAATGATATTATATGCAACAAATATTAATATGTATTAGTGGGTTCAGCAAAAATGTTCATTGTAGCGTGCTAATGTATTTTACATTTTTCTGTAGGTTATATAAGTACCTATATATAAAAGTAAACTAATACAATTATAAAAATATTATCTTAAGTCTGAAAAAATCATTATTAATCTAACATATTATTTTTAGCTATTTGATTTTTACCATCAAGCCACATATGAGTCATGCAACAAAATCAGTTTAATATTCAGAGTAAAATACTTGAAATGGTTTCAAAAAGCCAATGGGTTATCTGCTGTTCGTAAATTGTTCAAAGAATTAATTAAGATAGATCCGCCTTGTAAGCAATTGTTCATTGAAATGATTTCTTACGAACAATCTATGAATAACGCCAACCTAGAGCTAGTCAGTAAATTGTACAATGATGTATGCAATAGCATGGGACATGAAGATGTTGGTAAGTATAGCCACCAAATTTGTATGAACAACATACCTACCAAGGTGGATTTATAAATCTACCTTGATATCTATTCTAAAGTCCAAGGTGAACGGTGATAATAAATATTATACTTATTTGGTATTCCTATCTATTTACAGAGTTATGGACTAATTATATTCGATTTGAGTACACAAGTTATGTTGAAAAATATAGAGCAAAGCAAATCTATAAATCGGCATTGCCGATTTTGGGACAAGAGTTATTTGATGTTTTGACATTAGAGTTTGAAAAAATTAAAGAAGAGTTCAGGTATATATATAACTGAAAATATTAAAATATTATTGTAAATCGTACTTAATTTGTATTCAATTTTAATTTATAGGGATAATAACCTGATAATACATCCAGAAATTATTGATATTGATTCAGAATAGCTAAAATAATTATCAATTATATTCCACACTTTACCTAAAACAGCTATCTACCTATTAGTATTTTGAGAAATTAGTTTAATAATACATAAATATAACCAACAAATGAAAATATATTATGTAAATGTTATAACAAAGTTATGACAATATTATACCTATTTAACTATATTTATCTGGTTTACAAAATAATTTCTTTATTAACATTACATATTATTATTATATTAACACAATTTCTCTATCGTTAAACTGTTTTTGTGTTTATGTTTTAAGATGTTTTTAAAGTTTGACAATTAAAAATGTATTCAATTTGTTTAAAATACATATGTATCTACATACTCGTATTTTGTTATTTTAAGATTATATTGTACTTAATTATCTGAGTAAATTTAAGTTCCCGAGGCAAGCAATTGTTATGTATTTTTGTTGTACATAATACTTAAATTGCCTTGAGATAAAGTAGTTTGTTAATAATACTATTACAATTAAGACTAAATAATTTTTAAATGTTATTATAATCCTTTAGTTGCTACAAAAAAATCTACTATCAGAAATCTTGATGTTTATCCACAGTGTGTTGTAGTTATTACAAACAATTATGCACAATTTTTTTTTAATTATTTGACTTAATTATGTGTGTAAAATAATTTAATTGATAATATTATAAAAAACCAAAAATATATGTGTTGTAGTTTAGTAAAGTTTACTGTGTAATTTTATTTTACCTGTAATTTAATATTTGGGTTAATTGAAAAAATAGAAGGATATGGTGCCTGATTTACCATTAAGTTTATAGTGAAATCTTGTCTTTGTTGATACGAATGGTAAAATTTCAATTTCACACAAATATATATTAATTAATTATTAGTTGTAGCAGGGATTAATAATTATAAATTATAGAACTTTTCTTTTTTTACCAAGAATTGATATTTGTCTCTAATGCTGTAACTAAAAATAATTTTGCTGCAAACAAGGTTTTGAACCGGTTGTCACCGATTAAAACAGTAATTTACTATAAAGATGATGGATGGTCATTGTTATAAATTTGTCATACTTTATTCACTGTTGATCGGTATAGAATATAGATAGTCTTCTAGCTTTTATATTGGTTTGTAAAAAAATTAATTTAAAATAAACTAAATATTTTCTTATAGGATAAAAAATGCCATAAAAATGAAATCAACAGTGTCCATTTTATATCAACAATTACACATCAACATTTTAAACAATTCTGTTTCTGGGTTATAGACTTTTGACATGGCTTCAAAACTTAAATTCCTTGTTTAAATGCACAACGACGACTATTTTTACTTAAATTTTAATTGAAACTAGAAAATAGCATTATATCATATACTTAGATGTACCTATTCATCATTGTATATTTTGTGCTAGCCTGTAGAGGTGGCATTGCCAACATTTTGATTGGATGATGGGAAACTGATGTTTTGTTATATAAGGGACTAGGGGAAGTTTAACTAGGATCTATATAACTAAATCATAAATTTGGTATGTGAATACAGTGAGTGCATAACATTTCACACTATTGAAATAACCTTCATACAAATTACATTTTAAATACCTGCATGGATATGCCTTAAACAATACATTCACAGAATACTGAACGTATTTTTAATTTCCCTAAAATTTGAAATTATGAAATTAAATAAAAATTAAAAATTAATCAAGTGGACTGTGTTATAGTCGCTAAAATAAAGTTGATCATATTATCAACATAGATTATATGCAGTTTTTCATTGTGTTTGACCTAGTGACATAGTAGTAGGTACACATCCGTTTCCTACTTTGTATTGAATTCCTACATCATACCTCCTGCAAAAAATTTAAACGCACATAATTATTTGAATACTTAGAGTAAAAAGTATTTTTACTTTTAGAATATTAACGTAAATGAACTCTATAAATTCAGTATTTATATTTAGTAGTTATTAAGAAGTATTAAAACAACAATTTTGATTTTTTTTTTTTAAATTTGACTAATTGTTTGAATTCTTACTAAAACCTAATTATAAGTTTAAAAAACTTTAAATCTTGGATAAAATAATAGTTTTAAAAACATTAAATGGGAAAAAATTTAAAAGACCCTCACCCCATAGACTTCAGGACAACATAATTCATAATTTTCAGTTGAACATTTTTTTTAAATACGATAAAATTAAAAATTAATATACATAATATTATCACAGATTATCAATAATATTGTACACAGATAAAAACACTTTTGTTGATGTAATGTTTAAGAAATTCCAGTAGCGTTGTCGATGCTACAAAAAAAAAAGATTACAACGCTACTATATTTTATACATGTTTTAATAAATTGAAAAAAAACAAGGTACATGAAATGTATAAAAATAAAACTGCAATTAGATTATAATTAGGCATAAATGCAGTTTAGCTACTCAAGCAATTTATTGAAATTTTTCTTCTTCAAAATCTGTGTTTTTACTTGCTTAATTTGATGGTACTTTCAAGTTATGGTCAAAAAACTTCCAAAAGTTTGAGCGACTTTTTTGGAAGTATCATCAAATTAAGCATGAAAACCACACATTTGGAAAAAAATGATGAGTCAGCTCCAACTTGTGTAGACCATATTTATCCATATTGATACATAGAAACAAAATATAATGATAATTATTAATAATTACAAATGTTTTAATGTTGCTAATTTTCTATTTTTTTTAACTTTTTCAGACACCAACTCTTTATTTAAAAATTGAACTGATGAAAAATTTTTAAATAAATTTAATAGATAGTCTTTATTAAAGCTTTCACATGGGTGAGAATAATAAATTGATAGTCCCAAAAGTACCAACTAGATTCACTTTCCTATCAGAAAAGATGCTGATGAAGAAAATCGGAACACTTTTACTGCCCTTAAACATGGTGACAGATACAAAAAATAAACACACATCATTGTAGAATCAATACATTCATCGCTTCGCTCAGAATCTAATAAAGTAATAACAATAACCAATTATGGGACCAATAACACAAAATTATGCAGGTATTATTAGTTATAATTCAGACATTCAGTTATAGCCATTAGATATTGGAATATTGCTAAATTTGTTGCCACTCATTGTGATTATCTCATTTAGATTATGTTTCTATGTACATACAGTGTGTCCCGAAATTCCCGTAGGCATCACTCTTAGTATCCCCGTGGCAAATTAATTTACTTTTTTTACAGTAATAACTTATAATAATAAATTATAGGGTTCGAAACTTGTTGCTTTAC
This sequence comes from Neotoxoptera formosana, assembly GCA_022818045.1. Lineage (NCBI taxonomy): Eukaryota > Metazoa > Arthropoda > Insecta > Hemiptera > Aphididae > Neotoxoptera > Neotoxoptera formosana. The sequence goes on from CM040630.1 coordinate 5,894,731, forward strand.
AAATGATCGAAATATGCAGTCAATATGGTCAAAATATGCTTGAAAATATGTAGTCGATTTTAAATTTTATTTTTGAAAAACATATAATACATAGGTATACAAATACATATATTTTAAGAATTATGATAGAATTTTATAAAAATGCACATAAAAATAAAAAATGCAAAATAATATGACAAAATATGCAAATTCAAACTTTGTATTTAATGTCACCATTTCATAAAACAAATTTGTAGCTTACCTAGAATAATCTATAACCAATACAAAAAAAGGTCGGCAAGTGGGTACCACTCTGCTGTACAGTATGTGTCAAGTGGATCACTTTCATGGATGTATTAAATTTGAATTCAATGATATAAATCATTGTATATGAAAAACGATTCTGAGCGAAGACGGTCTGTCAGTCTACATAACTAAGTGTATTCTATGATATTATTGCTATTAAAATAATTCACATTACTATTAATAATACAGTAGGTTGAATTAAATAAATTGCTGCTATTTGAATAACTTAAGAGGAATCTTTTATTAAATTTTCAAGAAATTTGACTCAACAAAATTTTTTTTATCGATATTTAAAGAAAAAAATTCGAAAAGACCAAAAATTTCTTAGGCCTACAATTAGCTCAAAAATTGTCAAAATATTTTTACATTTTTTTGGTGTATAGAAAATGATAATCTATGATGAAAATTTCAAATATCTATGGTTATTCGTTTTTGAATTATAACAAAATAAGAAAATTGTTACCTGAGAAATCGGTAGTGTACGGTTGAATAACCAGTGTCTAATTTCAAACACTCATAAAATTAGTTTGACTTTCCGCTAAATTTTTTTTTTTTAGAGATTTTAACTTTAGACGCTTAAAAAAAACTATTAAAGACTTAAGTTTAACTTTTTTAAGTATCAGCAAAATGTTCCTGACTGGTTTCAGTGATTCGGGTAAAAATGTATAATGAAATCATAATATACGTTGTTTTTTTGTAGGCATACAAATTAATTTGTTTTATGTTCAAATATAACTTTAGGTTCATCTATTAACTATGGAAGTGATGAGTCCAATAATCCTAACATAGATAATATTTTAAAGGGTATGTATTTAAACAGAAATTAATATTATACTTAAATTTTATGATTATAAATAAATACTATAGTTAAAATTGAACTATTAAAATACAATTTTTAAAAAAATCATCTTTATTTACCATTTAAAGATGACATTTTGTTACCTGATATCCCAGAACAAAGGTATGATATCAACATTATAACTGAAAGCACTTATTTTGAATATGAGAGCACATTGATTTCTGAAGCCCCACAGATAGAAACAAGGACTTAAATTAGTGCTGATATTTTTTTTATAGATCTTGTATGTTAGTAAATAATAGTATACAATAAGTAATAATGTATTTATTTATCAATAAATATATTATTAAATAATTATTTACAATTTTAATAAGTAGTAGTAGTTTTTAGGTAAATAGGTTTTTGTAATGAAATTAATGAAAACCTAACCAAACGCACCCATATTGGTGGAACTTTATTAATACCCTCACATTGGGGTCGTTTAAAAATGGGAGTGCAGACTTTCTAGTTCAAATCTTTATCATTAAAACTAACGAAACTAAATGAGAACTACCATACATAAGTTATACGGCACATTTGAGGACATCAATACAGACAACACATGCGGGGTGAGACAATCTCTTAATAACTCACTATACATGGTATACATGGAGTTATATTATTTTTGTTTAGCAAAGAGCCAATTTAATAATTATCATATACAATGTAATTTTACATAAATAATCAGAGTAATAGTTAGTAACAGTCTGAAAATAAATGTTGATTTAATGAGCAATGGCAATTAGCTGATCATTAATTTAAAAACATTTATTCAACATTTCAATGAATAAAATAAACATTAGTTAGATATATTATTTATATTTTTTTTTTATATAAATGCTTCACATAATTAAATAATTATATTTTTATTCAAGAGATTCTAAAAACATTAACAAGACACAAAAATAACTATTTTATGCATAAAAAAAAAAATAAGCTGGAAAAAAGACAATAAAAAAAAAGTTATAAATACACTCGAATACACATCATGTTTTATATTTATAAATATACAATAAGGATTATCCAATCATGGATGATGTTTTGATTAAATGTTATTGTTTAAAAGTAAATAAACATGTTTTGTGTTATTTAAGTATGATAAGAATTTTTCATAAGTTTGAAATCAAAACAATATGGGACAGTGAAGAAATTATATAATTATGATTATAAACTATGATATATTGCAGGTGTCACAAAACGTTTAATCAAAACAGATATAAGTACAATTAATATAAAGTTTTTAATACTAAAAAAAAATAGTTAATAGCTTGCTCTACGTTATATTATCAATGTATTTTTTTAGACTAGAAACACACTATACAATTATATATTATTGTTTAAAGATATAAAAATGTGTACAATTTTATTATTTTGTTTTCATTAATACTATAAGCCTTGGTAAAAAGTATATCACATACGATTGTGGTGTTAGTATAATTATTATAGTATTCAATTATATACTATTACAATTTATAATTATATTTTTTTTTAGAAATTTGAAAAACAATATTGCTTACAATTATGAGCCAATGTGAGTTTTGATAAAGTATTGGTTACAAAAAAATAATAAAAGGTAAGTTCAATGAACACAAATTAATTCGATAATACATAAAAAAAAAAAAATACTATTAACTCTTGGTTTTTTTTTTTGATAAAATATTTTAAACTAACACGGACAATGGAAACTAGATACAATTCTCATGTTAAGAACATAACAACACATTAGTGAACAAGAATAATTAAAATTTTTTACAGAGATCAGTTTGATTGTACAATAATTATTAATCTATGTAATTTGAATAATAGTAAACCATACAAAATAAATATAATTTTATTGCACATTGTTTATGATTGATATTTTTCAATTGCTATTAGCCAGTTTTAATTGCGCATCATTTGTATTTTACTACAACGAACAATTTATAAAAATGATAACTGTCAATTTATTAATGGTTTAAGTATATTTCCATCAAATAACTTAAACTAAAACTTATCATAAAGAATATTTATTTTCATTCAACATTTTTTTTAAATTATTGGTTTTCATAGTTTACTTTTGTTAGAGAAATAAGAAAATATTTAATCATTCTTGTATTCATGCAAAAAAATAGGCTTTGATATATTTAAGTAGTAGTACTCACACATATTTAGACAGATATATTCTTGTGATGTATTACATCAGTGAAATAGTTTTTGATGTACTATGTTAAATTAAGAGTATATATGTACTACACATATTTAATTGAAAATATTGTACTTTCATTCAAAGCTATTTTATACAAAACACAATGTTAATGAAAAAGGCGAAATATAAGTACATTATATCTCTATATAAATAATAATTATGACTGATTACGTCTAATCAAGAGTAACATAATTTCTTTAAATTATAAATTTTAAAGAAATCTCTTATAAGCATAATTAATATAAGAAAAATATTTAACATAACAACTATTGTTACTGGGATATTATATCAAATATTATTTTTATACAGCATCAAAAATTATAATATGTACATAACCTCTAGATAATGAAAATATGTTTATGACCTTATGACTGAAACAGTATAATATAATTTTCTTAAATTGTATTTTTTCTGATTTTGTATAAATGTAATAAAGTTAGAACTGTGTTCACTCAAAAACAATTTCGTGCAAATATGATAGTCAAGAGGTAATTTATTTTATGAAAATATGGTAATTTATGTTTTAGAAAATATTTTATAGTAATATCAGCACATACAATTTTTAATAACAATATAAAACTAGTTACCTATAATGTGAAATAAGACAACCAAAAGAAAAACGGAACATGTTTCTGCAAAATAAGTAAAGATATGTATTAATTTTGTATTATTGAATTTTGTTACTATAAAAATTTGAATCACAGTTTTCCTACCTTATTATACAGGAACTGTTTGACTATAATCATAATTCTGGTATAGTTGATCACAGTGATTTTGAGATTCTATAATTACTTTAGTTTGGGCATGATAATCTGCTCTATCATCAATATGTTTTATTTCGATTTCCAAATCATCCAATGTTGTACCAGAATCGTTTGGTGTCAACGTAATTAGAGAATTTGCTGCTGTATGTTGAAAAGGTTGACGTAATACTTCAGGGACATAATCATAACCATGTGAGTGATCACGTCTTCTTGCTGGACTTGGTTGAACTGTGCGTGGATTTCTAACCTTAAAAAGTTAAATCGTAAACATTTATTTTAAATTATTTACTACAATATTTAATAATGACATTATAAATCTAGATTTATGAAATTCACTTACTTGATAAAGTATAGGACTCCATGCAGTACAATGTCGAAAGAAACATTGAGATAACGTAAATGTTAATGTTATAATAAGTCCAACCAAAGCGAATAAAGTAATATCATGAAGTCCATGACGCAACATTGACAGTGAAGTGAAACTTACTTGTAAAAGTACTATTGAAACCATAACACAATTTATAGCTGTACTATGTATGCGTTTACTAATTTTTGATTTTCCATAAGCAAAATATATATTATAACGATCAACAAAATGTTTAGTAACCATATATAAAAGACCTAAAACCAATAATTAACCATTTTCAATTATATAAAATGTAATGTATTTAAAGAATGCTTACCAAAGGGTGTTATAAGAGGACAGGAAAGACTATAGACTGTTACAATAGAAAATATAAGTAACATCCAAGCATATTGTACACCAAATGGAAATTCCCAAAGAATTAATCTTCTAGCACTAGCAGATTCTGCTTTTGATCTAAAAATTGTTAAGTTAGAATTATTATAAAGTAACAAAAACAAAATATTGCAACCATAAAAGATTTAAATTCATTAAAGTTGTCAAGAAATTAAAGATTAAATAACAAGAGTAAATACACCAACTAATTCTGCTTTACTACAGAGGGAATTAAATATTTTCCGCGAATGGGTTTCTCATTTAGGACTATCACTAAACCTAGATAAGTGTAACGTTATATTATTTTTCAGGTCATGCACTGCCATTGTGTTTTATTATTTTCTAAATGGCTCTCTGAATTAGAAAGTATCAACTGCATAAAGGATCTAAGTATTGCATTTTCAAAAAATTGTAGTTTTAGCACACATGTTGACTTAAAGGTTAAAAGAGCCCTCAAGGTCCTTAGATTTACTACACGCAATATAAAACTCATTTTTTTTTTTTCTCTAATGCACCTGTTATTAGAATATGATACAGTAGTCACTAGTCTGGTATCCCTATCTAGCCAAAGACCGAACACAAAAAGTTTCTGAGCTACACCCTTTTTAAAATGAACATTCAGCACGACATGACTATACTTAGATGAGTACTCAACAATCCTACTCTAACCACTCGCTGGGATGTAGCAGACTTAGACTACTTGTCAGCTATTTTAAACTGTTCAATTAAAATTCCTGATCTTCTAGCTGTTATACCAGAGTGCCCTCCCACTATTCTAGAAACCAATCTGAATTCTATGTACTGGCATACAAAACACCATACGGGCATAATCACACCTTGATATGCAAATAACTTAAATAATTAAATATTCTATTAACTATAAATATTATTAAGTTATCTATGTATTTAAATTAATCACATGCATTCACTTAATTCATATTTATACTCTATACACTTATCATGTTAAACTGTAATTAGGCATTAAAAATAAAATAACAATTACATTTTAAATACACACAACAATATTTAGATGCACAACTTATTGCTAAGTTTTAATTAAGATTTTAATTTTGAATGATAAATATGATTTTTTAATTTGTTATTTATAAAAATTAAGCCTCATCTCATTACGTGATCATTGCAGAACGAATCTGGTCATAGGCCAATCTTGTCCTTGCATATAAAGCTAGTATCTTAGAAAATAAATACTTAATTAAAAAAAATTCTAACAAGCAAGTTTTTATTTTTTTAAATCATCATCTATAAACTAATACTAAAACATTCTATAGAATTAAATGAATTATAAAATTTATTTATTTTAGATACAGCTTAGACCATTATCATCAACTCAGACCTTTTACTTAGTAATCACAGGCTAATAAATTCACCATAAAATTGGAAACCAGTTTAATAGTGGTTGTTTATATTATTTAAATTATATACTTTACTAGTAACTTGTACTAAATATTTGACATACCTTGATAATGATAATCGGAGAGCATACATAAAAAGTTCTGGAAATCGAATGAGTTCTAAACTTGTTCCAATAAGAGCAGATGTAACTACATAATTCACAAAGAATGCTCCTTTATCAGGCAAAAACACACATTGCCAACGATAAGTCTCTATACCAGCTTGAAATGCAAACATTAGGAATGCTTGGGCACTAAAAATACATAAACCATTAAAATTGTATTGTAACTATTATCATTATGTACCATTGACATTTGATTGCTTTTAATAACTCACCTTGTTAATCCCAAGGATGGAAGTATTAAACACATAAATAGAAGAAAAACAAATGTTTTGCGCATAATGGAATGGTTTCTTTTGGACCTTGTCCAATGACTAAGCCACTGATCAGACCTTATAACTAATACCGGTAATAATGCAGCTGCAGTCCACAACAATAATGTAGGCATAAATTCTGATAAAATAGGACTCTATAAATAATTAAGATCATTTATTTTTTAGAATTTAACTATAAAATATTGATGTATATATCGAGGAAAAATAAATATCAACTTACAGCTTTTTCGATTTCTCTCAGCTTAAGAGTGTCCATAACGTTTAAAACAATCACAGGAGTTGTCAAAAAAAATAAAACTATCACTAAAAATGAATTTGTTAATACAATTTTACAGTATCGATTGTGAGATGGCTCAGTCAAATTTTCCCTAAAACAAACAATAACTTATTATTTAAAAACCAAAATTGATTCTGTATAGACATTTATAGAAAGGGATAAATAATAAACTAAACGGATAAACCATTTATGAATTACATTAATCAATATCAATTATTTTTTAAAATAAAATGCTGCTTTTGTATTTCAAACATTTTTTTTATAATATAAATTAAAAGATCCTTATGATAAATGTTGTTTAAAATTGCATTATTCATGAATATATTATTTTATATCTTAACTATAAAATGTCCATATTCATAATCCCAAATAATATTAATAAGAACAATTACCAAAATATATCATCAGGCGGGGGAGCAAAAGTTACTCTCCAACGATAAGGCTGAAGAAGACCAGCCACAGAACTGGTAGGTGGATTATGACGACCACATTTGGATAATTTGTAAACATGGTCTTGATGAATGAGTCTAGCTGTATGAATCGTTGTCATAGTTACAAAAGCTATACCAAGAGGTCTCTTTAAAGCAGATTCTTTTTCTGCTTCTAACTAAAAATAATTAATAAAAAAATATATAGGTAAATTAAATAATTAGAATTATATTCCTTGGATAAAAATATATAGTACTATAAATGTATAGATAAATTCAAAAATTAAAAGATGAGCCTTGTAACATTGATAAAGCAATGACAATCAACCATTTTTTAAAAATTGAGTTAGTTCATGTCACTTTTTCAACTGTGTATCTAGTTATCTACAGAAACTGTATTTGTATTTGGTACACAATTTTTTTTTTAATTATCATATTCAATATCCATGAAAATAACCTCATCTCATTCCGTGATCATAGTAAAATGATTCTGGTCACAGGCCAGCCAACTTGTCCTTGCACATAAAGCCAAGATCTTATACAAAAAAACACTTAATTGCATAAAAATCTAGCAAGCAAGTTTTATTTTTTTTTAAATTATCATCTATAGACTTAAACTAAAACTTTCTATAGAACTAAATGAGTTATCTAAATGAATTATTTTAGATGTGGCCTTAGACCATTATCAACAACTCAGACCTTTTACTTAGTAATCACTGGATATTTTACATGATATCAAAGAATAATAAGTATATATATTTTGTATTAATTATTATATTAATTTTATGATAACTGAAATTTATTAGCTAAAAGAACACCATGATAAAATCCTATACCTTTAAATAAATTCAAACTGACATTCGTGCATATTATTATATGCATATAAATATAATGCAATATATGAAAATATATTTGATCTACTGCAACACTTAAAATGAACCACTTATTGTGCATTATTTTAATAGTTGGATTGGGCTTAAGCAATATATGAAAAAAAAAATGCAATATAATTGTATTCAATTATTAATTCTATCAACTCTACTTCATATTTTTAACTCAAGTACAAATTAGTTACTAATACTAACATTTTATACAATTGCTGTATAATGAATAGCAGCAGTACCCAAATATATGAGGAAAAATAATAAGCGTTAAGCAAAATGCCAGAAATTTTTATCCGTTTGTCAAATGAACAATTATTTTACATATATAGACACAAATAAGCGGTATACTTCAATTCCACCTGAATCTCAAATTATTGAATTGATTTTTTTTTTATTGGTTCAAAGATTTATCAATGATTATTATGTGTTTGCTTAAAGGATGATCGAATATTACCATAGAAGACTAGTTTAATCTATTGGGCAATGTTTGCTGCGCTTTGTTTAAAAGTTTTAAACTTTATAAAAATAATGTAACTGTTGAAATTAACACATCGTTGCTGTCAACTAGTTATATAGATATTTTTAACAACTGTTTAAAAGGTTACTCTATTAAGACTCAATTAACAAATAACCAATTATTTACTAAATATAATAAAATTATAAACCTCTTACTACTTACTTCTGCTTTTAGCCGTGCTTCTTCTTGAGAATAATAATCAATCGCATCTAAATTATTAGAACTACAGAAACCACAACAAATACAAATATAACCACAAACATGTGGTTGCACTGTAAGACGTTCGCCTACAGTTTTTAAATGATTTTCACAATATTGTTTTGCTTGAACTGCAGCATTTCTATACATATAAAACAAAATATGATTATTAATTAAATAATAAATTAAATTTTATAAAATATTAACTATAAATATAATGTGAAAATTGTTATATTATGGCAAACTAGCAAGTTCAATATAATAAGGCTCATAAATTACTTCACTATTTAATATTCATATAATAATGTATACCTGTCTCTATCTAGTTCATTAGCTTTGTTGACATCATAAGCAAGCTGAATATTTTCCACTTCACATTCAGGATATGCCTCTCTAAAAATGGTTTTTACATTAACAGATACTTAATTTTCAATAATTTGCATTAATATCGAAAAAACTAATAACAAAAAAAAAATACTGACTTAAAATGTCGATCCATATCATTAATGTCAGAATTTCGTCTAGGAATATTTGTTATCATCAACGTACGTGACCAACATTCACCATTTTCTTCTAATTTAAGATTTACAGAAAACCTTCTCATTATGCAAATAGTTAATGGAAAATATAACATGGCTATTGTCACATGTACCCACAGCCAAGGAGAACTATAAATGAAAAGTTTGTAAATTTACGTACAAATACCTAGTAAGAAATAATGTTAACTAAGTAGCATTAATTTAGTTTAAACTAAAGGGTGTGTACAGACACGTAAGCACGTATGAGTGCTTACTGTTCAATATGACCATATGTCAGCATGCATTTGTATTTTAGTCCTTTGTATTGGACACGTTGCAAAATTGCAATGCATACAAATGTACTCAAATCAATCATAAGAACCAAACCCACACTGTAGGGCTCGCTGTTTAATTTATTCATGGTGTTTAACAAACACATAATATAAATGTTCACAATTGCCATGCAAATGGACGAATGCGAATACTCATGTCTGTATGTACATTAAGAGTAATCCAACTAGACATTGTGAGTACACAGTATAACTCAGTGATTGGAAAGAACGTCGTTCATGAACGCACGTTCACACGTTCACATTCATATATAGTGAACGTCACTCGTTTTATTAAAATAAAACGTGAATGTGAACAACGTTTATATTTTTAACGAACTTGATCGATTTTTAAAACGTTTAATTTATTTACCATTTAATAAATATATTTATAAAATATATTAATATTTTCCATTTTAATTCCTATGATATATTTAATTTGAATAAAGAATAAAAAAAATTAAATACGTGAAATTGCGTTCATTTTTTGAAAGAACGTGAACGCGTTTGTTTTAAAAAAACATGAACGTGAACGTGAACGAGTTCCTTTTTTAAGGATTGAACGTGAACGAGTTCATTTTTTTAGTGAACGTTCCGAACACTGGTATAACTTACTCAGGATGAAGATTACTAACAGTAGTGTGTCCAAATGATCTTTCATCACCTTCTAAATCACCAGCAAAATTGATTGGTAGTACCACACCTAATGAAACTGCAGTAATTATAGCCATTAATACCATTATGTGCCTTTGGAATGATAAATATTGAACAGCATCGTAACCACATTTACGTAAAATTTTTTCATCTCTAAAAATTATGAAATACTACAAAGTAACAAATATTCACATAATAAAAAAAATGTATTAACTATTTAAAAAGTGTTATATTACCTAAGCTGTATGATTGTTAAGAACCAGGAAAATAAGCCTCTATCCACAGGCATTGAGTTGTCTAATGTAGTTGTAGAATTTCCATCTTCAATATTATTTTCTGAATTTTCATCAGTTGTACCATAAAATATACGAGACCACCTAAACAATTATTATTTAAAATGGTATAAATATATACTATACAAACATTATTATTTGTTAAACCTTACTTTTCATAATCTTTATTGACTAATGCTAAACGTCCATAATCCCATGCTCTTTTCCTCATGAATGCAAAAAATAAAACTAAGAGCTGAAACATACATTGTAAGTTGTAGTTAATATTAAAAGTAGTATTTTTAGAAATATCTGTACTTACAACACATCCTAAGGCATTGAGTAAAAGAGTTTCAGGTATTCCTTCATAAGCTGTTATAAGAAGTCTATTTCTCGTTCGATTATAATAATTACATTTATCTCTAGATGGACCATTAAATTCATGAAATATATTATTATCCATCTTCAGTTAGTATTCCTATTACAATACATCAAAAACAGTTAAAAGTTGAATAAACCAAATTATATAAGCAGTTTAGTGTTATATACCGTTTCTAACATTAATACTATACTAAACATAGCATTGACAAAATAAGATATGTACTTATATAAAGAACAAAATAACTAATTGCGCCAAGAAATAATTGAACAATAAACTGGTAATATGAGTATTACAGATTTGATCAGAAATTAGATATAGTTATGTAAATACAATTTAAGATAAGAACAAGCATTATATATTCTTAAACAAATTGAACAATTATAAATGCTATTAAGTAACTAATGTACTTAGATTCAACAATTTGATATACTATCTAATTAGGAATTGGGCATTTTAATACTGATGTACAGTAATCTTATTCAAATTTAATATTTAGTTAATTTACCACAATGCAGTTATTACAATTGTAAATTAACAGTAAGATATATTTTTATGGTCATAATATGAGTAACAATAAAAATAACATACCAATTATGAGTTATAATATTTTATGGTAATAAATAATCCGCAAATAACTATTATTAAGATGAATCATGAAATGTAATCTATAGATTAATATTTTATGTTTGCTTTTCATGTGAACAGTTGCAAAATTGACATTTTATAAGTAGTATTGTAAATCATAAAACAAATTGTTAACATCCTATTAATTTGTTTCATTGAATGGATTGTATAATCCTAAATAAAATAAATTTACTAAAGACTCTAATTTTTAACAACATTTTATTCAAAATGTAAAATAATTAATTATTATAAAATGTATATCTACCTACTATTAAATAGCATATTGCAACCTTTTACTAGTGATACTAAACACTAGAATAATAGTTACTTATATATTGTGATACCTAACTAGTAGGTATAGGGTATCAAGATTCAATTTCAACTTTTCATACATTTAAAAGCATTATTATTCATTATCAAGTTGTTTTAACACTTTAAATAAATAACTTTGAAATAATTTAGTTTTTCTTTAAAACATATTTCTCAAAATCATGTTCTTTTTAAATAATTGTATAGATACATTTATTTATTAAGAATAATGTCTGAAAAAATACCTAATTATGTTCATTATCTCAAAAGGTTGACTAAACCTACCTTACCTACATGAAACACAAAAAATACTAGAAATACGTAATACCTATTATTTACATTTTAAAATACTGTATAATATATGTACTAATATAATACTGTAAGTTGCATACTAAATTAAAAACTTAAGTACCTAATTAAGTAATATTTTAGATAAGAAAGGGTCAACATTTAAAAAAATATAACAAATAATATATATTTTACTTTAATCTTTCTGTCCATACATTTTCCCAGCTGTTAAAATTATTTAATGTAGGTATAGAAAAGGTTGCTTGAAATCAAGATTAGCTACTAGAAGATGTAACTTATACAACAAAATAGTAAAAATATTTAACATAATATACCAATTTCATTAAATATAGTCAATATATAAATAACGTTAGAAAAGTCATGCACCTATTCTTTTCAAAAAATGTTTACAAAACTGTATTAATTTACCTATAGATAACTAAATTAATTAAATGCAAGCTACTCAGGTAAAATTAATCAATTTTAAAAAATAAAAAATATAGATGATTATTTTAAGTAATTAAAATCCATATAATTATATAAGATCAAAAAAAAACCATGTTTAGATAAATAAATAATTTTTTTTAAAGGATAAATTATAATGTTAATACCTTATAAAAACCTGTTAAAAAAACCTACCATAGGTATATAATTTCAAAATCAAATAGGTTAGTGGGGAGGTATGGTAAAAAATTAAAAATAATATCAGTTGTATTCTTACTTTAATATCCTTACTTAGAAAACAGAAACTAATAGAAATTCAATTCATGATTAAAAACTAACCAATTAAAAATCACCTGGCCACTGTCTTAATAATAATTAAATTATTTTATATTTGCCAGAGAAGGCCTTCCTTTCAACCTTAATTTTTAATTGTATTCTTTGTATTAAATAGTTTATTAATTGTATTCCACATTTCTTACTCGTGGAAAAATTATATAATCCTAATTCAAAATCTACACATACCTAATCCCTGACTCGACTTATTTTTATCGTCCAGCCAGTTTCTTACCCTCCTGTTCCACAACCATAGAAGAAATAATACTAAAAATAATTAATCCAATGTTTATATCAAAACATAATTTCAGACAATCAATTTGGATTCAAGAATAAGCACTCATTCCCATATCAAGTCCACAGGACAGTTAAAGACTATAGGTCATATCTCAATCCTTTGAAAATAAAATGTAATGCTGTAATGTATAGGAGTATGATATCAACCTTTGACCACGAAGGATTTTTTTTTCAAAATTAATTTCCTTCAGGAACCCTTATTCTTTATAATCCAATCTTATTTAATCAAACTGTTTTTTTGAGTTAGCTGTGAACCATATCTATTAGATACTTAAAAGTGGGTGTCCCACAAGGTAGCAGTTTAACAACAGCTTTAAACAAACTATTCAGCTTTGGTATTCTCCACACAGATAATACTATTTAGGACCCCTCCGCTGAGTGCTGACAATACTGACATAATCTTAACGATAAGTGTATTCTAAGTCCTCATGTTTGGTGTTACCATTTTAAGCAACTGTCCCGAGGATCAAGTGAAATAATATGGTTACAACGAGAACCACCTCACTAGGTCTGGTAGGAATTACAGCTAGCTAAGCACCTAATTAGCCCACTCACTGGGTACTTACTTCGTCGAACAGCTGTGTGGCGCCAGTGGGTCGGCTGCAGTTCAGTCCATCGTACTTGAAAACGTATTGTGTTTTATCGGCGGTGCAACGGCAACAGTCATAGCGCAGAAGAAAATATTGATAAGATAGGCAGACGAAAAGAGAAAAAAAGTGTCTTCCGGTATACACTGCGATCGTACGACGCCGAACCGAATACCGGACGAATTGACTAGGTGTAATTTACGATATTGACATTACCGTAGATATTCTGGTGACGGCGGAACACGGCAGAAAAAAAAAATTAACAATAAATTAACAACGGAGGACGGAACAATGATTATGGTTTAATAATATGCCTTATAGTGACGACGATCGCTGATGTTATCTTTTTTTTTTTATCTACGCATAATGAATTACCGACAATCATAAAGCCATCGTCGTCGGTCATAGATAATAATAATCACAGTACGCTCGGCCGGTAGGAGTGGTAGGAGGTGTCGAGTCCAGGTTCCGTAAACATCCTTCTCGGCGTTAAGATTATTTTTTTCCCGAAACCATCGGCGGAATATTGAAAATCCGTTTTTATCGATTTACGACCTACCAACTACCTACGACGTGCGCGCGGGTGTACTACACACCTACGGCTTACCCAACACACACCTACTGTAGACGGTACGACAACCGCCGTAAGCCGTTATCGATTTCGAGCTCAGAAGCGATTAAAGTCAAAGCGGACACTTTCGGCCGGCGGGCGGTGGCGGTGGCTGTGGCTGTGGTGGGTACGGCGGCGTTTTCGCGTCACTCGGTCGCTGCCCACTGTCCGCCGCGCCAGTGCTGGCGGTGGGGGTAGACGTCGGACGTCGTTCGCGGCGTGTACCGCGATAACCGCGTTACGATTTTCTGGTATAAGGTCTTAAACGCTGCTGCCGATGTGATAGTGGTGATAATTATTAGAATCGCGGTCTTCGCTGATAAGGAACGCCGCCGCCGAACAATCGATAACCGACGACGTCGTACGGTTGTAATTATTATTGTCTTTTGTTATCTACGCGCACGCGCCACTCCTCTGGCCGACTCTCGTTCAGCTTACGGCCAAGATTTTCCCAGTTTCCCACTCGGTCGGCAGCAGTGTTCTCCCCCTCGTTTTTTTTTCACGCTATCTCCGTCGTTCGCACACGGCACACACGTCGTGAACTCGTGACGGCGACGACGCTGCCGCCAACTCGGCGTGCGCGTGCGAACGCCTGTTTGTCCGCGCGTTATTATTATAATAATAATATTATAATATTATATAATATCATTATTATCGGTTTGTTCTGGCGCGACCGTATAAGGGCTATCGTGCGTAATTTTAGCGAGGGCGGAGCGATCGATTTTCAATTATTATTTATTATTACGGGTTAGGTTTTATAATACGTAGTGTAAATTATATTGTACAATATTATATAATGTTATATTTTATTATAGATTCCGAACGGAACGAAGGTGTTTTTTTTAAAAAAATTTTTGAATTTTTTGAATTGAACATCTTCACGCGGGGGAGTAAGAAAAAATTGCTAAATGGCACTATACCTAACAAATTTCGATTTTTTTTTTAAACGATCTGTTTTTTGTAGGTTTTAAACGACAGTGCAAAAATCGTTTTTGGCGAACTATTATTTTAGAAGTTATAGGTAGCCGTTTCAAATTCGTGGTATCACACTACAACACTATATGAATCATGTCATTGTAAAGGGGAAAATATATAGTCGAGCAATATTAGCCTGATTATTAAAATACGTCATGTATGTTTCATAATTCAATTAATAAATAAATACTATAATAATTTCTATATTTTATAATAGTATAGCCGGCAGACACGAGGAAGTTAGGTTACACTTGTAGCTTGCTTAGGGTTACATTCAATACAATTTTGAGGGGCCCGGTAAAGTGCATTTGTTCCAAAAAAATTCTATCGTTGTGATGTTAAAAAAATATTGTCGTACATTTATTTGTCATTGTTAAGCGATATGGTGCGGTACCAACAATTAAATAATTCCGCAGCGGCAGTAACTATTAAAACGTTGTCTATCACTAGCATACGGAGTGTATCCCGTGTATGAGATTAATACCAAACCGGTGAGTATGAGAGGATTTGGATGCTAAACAATAGACACCTAGTTAAACCGACTACCGAGTACAATTTGACGTAGATATATTTAAATAAAATATTATGAGTAATATAAATTATTTTACTTTACCGATGACATGGTAGCAATATTATACACGGAGCAAGCGATGAAACGAGACTATAGTTCAGCAAACGTAGGTATAGATAATAATTAATAACATAGCAGGCGGCGCAGGCCGAACGATTATTATAATACATTTTGTTAACTAATTAAAATAGGTAAATTATATATATGGCTAGATATGGTGGGACTCCGTGATATTTCAAAACGAATGAAAGATGTGTCATGAGATTGGGATTTGGGATGTATGTATTCTGTATAATATTATGCGTAATATTAAAATATTAAACAATTATAAAAACTTTTAATGGTGTGAAACATTACATTATCATACATTTTTGAAGTGAAAAATCAAAAAAAAGTAAATAGACAATTTCAGATAATGACGCATAGAGCGAAAGAGTGCCATATACGAACGTTGAGTGCATAATAATAATAATGTAGGTACATAATATAATGTACATTGTGATCAATCTTGTTCAAAGGGTAAAATGCCACCCGGCGCAAGATAAAAATTAGGTACATACAATCTATTGTATTGATTATACATCCGCCAAAAAAAATAATAATTTTAAAATTATAACAATTACATGTTTATTTATTACTTTTATTATTTTATTAGGTTACGCCGAGAAATAATCTAGATTCTGATACTGTAATACCTATGTAGATAACTAATAATGATAATATTTGGATTTTAGTAATTTCTTAACACTGTTGATTATAGTTTTTTCTATAATTACCGATAAACACAAAACAGTTTTATTCCAGAAATATTTTATACCGTTATTGTAAAATGGCTTATGTTACAAATTGTATACTGTCTCTAGAGACTTATCTTTTGGTTCAGGAGTCAGGACTCTATAGATTTGTATTCTCTTTCAATCCGGTATGATTTAATGGATATAATGTATATGTTTATGATATTTTCAATAACTATATCAACTGCCCAACGATTTCAAATTTAATTGGATTTAGAACCCCTAGTAGAAATAGGTACTCGTAATTCTGATTTGTTCTATATACCTACAAAACAAATTGTGGCAATAATTCATTTTTTCCAAGAGCTCAGCTCTTTAATTATATGTTACCAGAAATGATGATAGTTCCTAGGAAATGTTGACAATTATTCCTAATAGTGGAAGGAAATGATATCATTGCCTAGTATATGTTATCATTTCCTAACGATATCAGGCAAAGATGCCATATTTTTTTTTATATAATTTAATCTGTCTAATTTAAATATTACTTTTATCAAACACAATTATTAATTACCCAGCTATTTGAGCTATTACCCTATTAAATAATCAATAAACAATCAAATGTTGTCAAACATTTTGTGTAATTTAAGCTTTTTTACATTTTCAAAATAGTTAGGTACCTACTCATTTTTGTTAGACAAATTGACATTCTCCAATCAACCATTTTTTCGAAATCAGTAATGACCCCACCTGCTATTTTTAAAACACGGACAATATTGGCAGTTGACACCAAACTAGGTGGGTGACAATTATGGTTTTTAGCATGTCGTTGTTGCGAGTTAGTTATCGTTCTAATAGTTGCACTGTAAAGCTGGTCCCCATGGCCTGCACCATCATAATCATTAATCGCCAATGCTTTCGTGTAAAAAAGCGATGCGTGATAACATTGCCTAATAAACTACGTAAATGATGACAATTCCTAGGCGATGATATCATTTCATAATTCATTTCGCTATTAGGAATTGACATAATTTCCTAAATTGTCAACATTTCCTGTAACATATATATATTAGTTTCCATGAGTCAATATTTTTATAATATTCTGTAATCTGTAATATTTTGATAAAATGTTTTTGCCCGTGAATTATTATAAATAAAAATGGTATTCCATGTATGCTTGATATTTAAGTAAATACAGTTAAAAAATCCCAGTGGCCCGGGGGCCCTGGCCCCTGCAGAATCAGATATGGTTGTGGTAAATCCTTAAATCGAATATTCGTACGTATTCGGTGTGTGTAAACCATCTTTTTCATTAATAACTATATATTTATTGTTCTCAATAAGGTATAATATAATATGCATGGTTTACATTACTAGCTATTTAATTTAAATATTATTACAAAATATAATATATGCATATTATGATAATATTATGGCTTTGTTGATTATAAAGAAGTCTCACTTCCCACGAGCGTACTTATAACACACATTTTTTTCTTGTGTTTGTCACCACCCCTTGGAGCAGTAAAAATGGTTCAATCTTTAACTACGAAAGTAGATTTTGTTAAAAAAAAAATCAGATCTAGTTACTTGTTTGAGGGGTAAAAGTGAAAGATTCTCAGTAATTTTCAAAATATTCAGGAAAAAAACACGAGAATACTTACTCAAAACTAGATTTTATTTATTTATTTAATTGTTGAGTTCAGCTATGAATAACTACAGAGATTTGAATTTTACTCCAAATTAAATATAATACCCTTTTCATTTACACAAATGTCATAACATTTTGGCTCTTTTTGTGCTATTTATAGACTTTGAAATGTATGTCTTAATTAAATTGTTGTCGATTATGATAATGATAAAACGTTTGTTTAGGAGTTAAACAGATTGAAAATGTGAAACAAGAGACAATACTTTTTATAAATTGTTCTTACAGTAAATAAAAATGGCACAGTTACACCTTTTTTAAAGTTAAAATATTTACGAATTTCGTAATGCATACATTTTTATAAGAGATTCCTCTTAAGATTTTAATATTGCTGTTAATTCAATAAAACTTAAAAGTTAAGCATAAAGCCACATATTTATTTATGAGTAATTGAAGTTGAAAATTTGATAATATTGGAAGTAAAATAACAATTTTACCTCAAACAATTTTGTTGTAATTCAAAAAATTATTAATCGTTGAATCTCTAAACATTCCACCGTTACTAAAGCTATCAGATTCAATACTCGATTAAACTTTAAAAATAATAATTTCAAGCTATTTTAGCCATTTAATATGAACATATTGATTAAATAATGTTAAAGTTTGTTCAAACATTTTAAATTTAAACAATTAAGGTTTATAAATATATAAAAATAAAAATGTTTTCTATCCGTCATTATCTTTTGGGGCAGTCAACAATTTAAAAATTACGTATTCACAATATTTTTTTATAATAATTTAAAGTTAGAATTTTCACAAAATTGTAAATATTAGCAAATTATTTTGTAACTAAAAATTTAGCACAATTTTAATAATCATATATATCTAAAATTTAAAAAATGTATTACAAGATTCCTCATAATAGTTATAATTACACCTAACGATATTAAAAAATATTAAAGATTCATTGGCACGATTTTTTTATTCACGCAATCACACCGTTTTTTGGTATTGACTTATATAGGTTAATTATAACAGCTACTTATAATAGGTATATCAAATAACATTATAGTAATAATTACTATATACCTATATGGCTATATGCATTATGTGATTTCTATTTGGTAAAAACCTGAAGTATTGCTAATAGAAAAATTAATTACTTACAGCAATATAAATACTTATAGAATGAATAAATCCTTATTATTACAAATTGTAATTAATGTAGGCGGACAGACTCTGATGCCGCTCAGATCGTTTTTCGTGCAAAATATAACAATAATTAGTACTAGATAATTACTAAAGCTTAATATTACAATAAACAATATTAATATATTAATAGATAATTTACTAAAATTGAACTTTGAAGGTTCTTCATTTTTATTTGATCATTAAAAAGTATTTGTAAAAAATATTATTAGCCCTGGCTCCTAAATATTTCCATAGCCCTCCCAGATGAAAAATATTGAATCTCAGAATTTTGTGATAAATCTTATCTATATGACTATATCTATAATCTCAATATCTAAACAAAATAATTATCAAGTTTGAAAATCTTTGTTATTCAGTATAACCACAGTCAGTGAATAACAGTTGTATTTTCCACATGGTTTTGTATTTTCAACCGCGTTTTTATTATCTATGTTATGTTCTAGACTTCTAAATAATAATAGATATTCGCATGCTTTAAAATCAGAAATGACTGTAGCAAGAAACTGCGTGAAAACTATCAATCCTGATTTTGATATCAATGATATTGGTAAAGTGATCGAAAATCGTGTTATCCCAATCTGTATAAGTTCAAAGTCGTTAAAAGTAGCAATAAGCATTCCCAAAAGCTCAGCCACGTGCAAAAGATCGTTTTATTCTTTGAGGAGCATAAAAAATTGGTTACGTACCAGTATGCTATAAGACCGTTTTACAAATTTGGCTGTTCTAAATATTGAGAGAGATATTGTTAACTCAATAAATAATGAAAATATTTAGAAGTGTACTGTGCTAAAGACAAAATATTTGTATTAAAATGAAAATAAAATTTAATTATAGAGTTTAATTTGTATATAATATATGCATTATTAATGTGAGCTACGGTGGATATTTGTTTGGGTGTGGAGAGACAATGAGGGCTAGCCTTGCTAAAATTTAAACGGAACCTATAATATGGAGTATTGATAAATTTTGTCTTTATCTAAATTAGTAGATGGGAGTGTGGGGTCCGTGTTGCATTTTGACTTATGCCCCCCCTCCCAAAATATAAACTCTAGTTGCGTCTATGAGTCTATACAGCAGAGGTGGGTTTTCCGATTTTATATATTTCAGAGCAACTACTCTGGTCGAGTATAGCCTGTATATAATATACCTGTATTTAGTGATGGGTAGTGGACAGTGCTCAACTTGGGAGTGGACGGAGTACCCCAACTAATTTTTCAGAAATTTTAGAGTACCCCTACTATTATTTCTATAAGGGAAACTCACGGGACTCTACATTATTCTGAATTTTTATCAAAATGAGCGAGATACCAATCATAATTGGTCTTATGGATTATTTCATAACCAAAGATCTATAAGTAATTTAATATTAACTAATTATTACTAGGCTATTTATTTATTTACTTTTATTGTCATTTTGAGTTTGATATTATCTATAACTATAATATAATATGTACAGTATAGTTATTAATTACCTATTATATTACACAATATGTATTTGGACTTTTTTTTTTAAATTGATTATTTATAAATATTTTTAATATGATTTAAATCGTGGTTATTAGGGGGTGTGAGGGCATAGCCCCAACGACTCAGTAACGTTTAACAAGTGATGACTGATGGGGACGATATTTTTTTAAAAGTAAACAGAGTCCCCCTATAGTTTAATTTTTCCAAGACGAGCACTGGTAGTGCACGATTAGTGTCTATAGTAAAACACTCGTATAAACACTACAAATTACAATACTATACATACCTACGTTACTACTATTTCAATAAGGCGTATCGCTCATAATATATTACATTATATTATATTATATTATTATTACGACGAGTGCCGTTGCACACGGCTCTCGTCTGCCCCGCGATCCTTGTGTAATCGCAAAACAATTTTATGTTATGCGCGTCGCGCGTGGCATACCATAATAATATTATATTATTATATAATAGCTCATTGATAATAATTAATAGGCATTTGCCGTGTATTGCGCAGCGCGGTACTCGAAAACATGCACCGTGCAGTATTGTGTGATTATTATTATCGCCTATATTTACCTAAATGTATATTAATATATTACACATTTATAATACAGGGTGTCCCGGCAGGAGCGTACATTTTAAAAACGTAAGAACTCGGCAAAAACCACCGAAATCATAAGGAAAAAAATTTACACAAATATCTCCGATTTAATGATGAAAAATAATGTCGAGTAAATGTCCGATCGTTGAAATTATGGTGATCACTTTCGCTATCACATCTCGCTGCCGATTTCGCCAATTACCGATTTCTTCCTCCAATCGATGGATGTTTTGCGGATTGTTTGAATTTCACATATCCCCGTAAAAAAAAATCACACCGAGTGAGGTCACACTACCTGGGAGGCCAATTCTGGCGGTCACCTCGGTTTGATACCAGGTTATCGGAGAATATTTCGGCAGCGAGATGTGCTAGAAATAGATCACCGATTTCAACGATCGCATTATTACATAATATGCAGGGATCGAGGAGGCGGACATTATTACTCGACATTATTTTTCATCGTTAAATCGGAGATGTCTATGGTACAATAAATTTTTTTCCTTAAAATTTCGGTGGTTTTTTGCCGTGTTCTTGCGTTTTTAAAATGTGCGCTTCTACTGGGACACTCTATACATACAGGCGTACGATGTAGGAATTTTTATTAGTATAGGAGTACCTACACTCGTACCTGCACACGACGATTGCATCGCACCGCAGTGTTCATAATCATATAGACATATATAGGTATAAGTACATAATATACAATAGACACGGTTTTAAAGGACTAAGTAGGTACTTACCTATTGATTATTATTATGACTGTACCTATATGACACGTTTAGATTTGAATCTAATTCGAGTATAAACAACCGTTATATAATTTTATAAGTACCTACGTATCTAGGATAGGTACCTCTATTCGAATGGATGGACGAATATAAGTTCCTACACGAGACCTAGCAGGTAAAAAAAATACATATGTTAGTTCCTACTTCCTACACGGCAGAACAGATACGTATGTAAATTCCTACACGGCAAAAAAGTTCAAATGTTCAAATGTCAGTAAGTGTATACTTAACTTATATAATGGATTAGGCGACAAAATAATAAAAATAGGTACGTTCTTATAAATAAATAGATGATGATACTAAAATATAATAAAAATCGCATAATGCAATGATAATACAGTAGAATAAAAATCGAACAATACATTTTCATAAATAAATATAATAAAAATCGCATAATGTTTTACATTTTATGAAGTTTATTTCTGAAACTTAAAAATTTAACATAATCGTATTGATTGATTTTGTTAGTTGTATATAATCTAAAATTTTTTCATTTATAAAATCTTCTTTTTCTGTGTATTTTTTACTGATTTTTGTATTTTTGTTACTATTACTATTTGCAGTTCTTATTTTGATATAAGTATTTACATGAAAAAGTTTGAGAATTTCAATAGTTTTAAAAATATGTGGATGTTGGTGATAAAAATTGGAATTAAAATTTGAATGAAAACCTGTCGTGTGTATTCTGTCAGAAGATTGCTATGCCCACATTTTTGGAGGAAAAATACTATCATTAGATATTTTATAATTGTCTATTAAATATTCACAGAATTCTGTAATAGCTGAATGTTCAGGTTTGTCTACCATAAAATAGTCAGTAAAACATTCCCCCCACTTCCTCTGGGTGAAGGAAAGGGAGTCCAAAAATATGTACCAACCATTTTCCCACCTACATCATCATTTGCTGAATTAAATTGTTGTGCGTAACCGCTATATGTTGAATTTTACGAAACCAAGCTTGGGCCAAATGAAAACTACAACCAAACACCTCTGTTTCCGAAAAAAATTCAAAAACTGCTCAATGCATTGCATAAATTCAAAATCTAAAATAATTTTTTTAGGTGCCGCGTAGGAACTTATACACATCTCATTTTTATATGTTCGTGTAGGAATTAACACATCACATTTGTAGGAACTAACGTATGCAGTCGTTTACCTCCTAGGTCTCGTGTAGGAACTTACTATTGATGGATGTGTTAAAATGTATTTTTAATTAATATATTTTAACCTAACCGATGTGCCACAAATCGTTCACAGTTTTATAAAAGCTACCGAGATATTTCAAGTTTTGTGAATGAGTCATTAATATTGTTCTTCTAAGTACCTAGCGGTATCTATATTCTTACATAAAAATGTATATTTATTAGTATCCGGTAATCTCGGCACCACATTTTCCATTGCACTTGAATCCTCGAGACTCGCGATGATTGTCAATAGCTTCGTTTTTCAACTCGTACATGTTGCTATAATATGTGTGGCTTACACAAAAATTTCTTTGTGGCTCACGAAAATCGAATAATTTTTATTGTTTATACACGTACCTATAGGTACATGCCGTACTTGTTACAGAAATAAAAGAAACTTTTATATAATCTATATACATAGAAATGAATGTATATTATGTTTGTAGCTCATATACTCAAAAGCTACAAGACTATTATTTCGAAGAACATTTTTGAGATTACTCTTGGATACATCAGAAGAGTCTAGAGAGTAATTTTAACTACTTTCGATAAATATACCACGACGTGCGCTATATACGTCCGTTATCCAAATCCAATCCGTGACAGCAGGATATCCCATCTCGGTAGAATTATATAATTCACAATGATATATAGACACACTGACGCTGATTTGCCACGTGATTTACTGAGGTAAATAACCTAGGAAAAAACCGAAATACACCTATAACTAAATACGCTGTATTTTATATTTGATCATTTCTTACTGGTCGAAGTCGGGTTATACACTTAGTGCCACAACTACTGAGTGTGCAAGGTGTGCACTGCACACGGGCCTCCAGCTCTATAAGGGGCCTCTAAAACCAATCGGGCTGGATTTTGAACCGATGAATAAGTACGCATCAATAAATATGTAATTATTAAAAAAAATAAATTAATTTATAATTAATATAACATTTTTTATAAATTAAATAATAAAAAAAACTGGAATATATTTCGTGATTTTTACGTATTTTTTCAAAATTGCAAGATGCTTATAAAAAATATCAGAGACTTACTCTTAATTTTTTTTTAACTACCACTTACATAACAGCTTATGAGGAATCTTATATTACATTTTTACACCTTAGGTATACATTCTTAAAATGTTATACATTTTTCACTACAAAATAGATTGTATATTTTCTTGATTTTGTAAGAATTTGAACTTTAAACGCTTATAAAATTTTTTAACTGTTTTTCGGTGGAATTTTTTGTATGGTTTTCGTAAGCAAAACTTATGTATAACCTATTGTTGAATTTTCAAACTTAAGATATTTTTATGAATTTTTAACTGCAAAATAACTTACACATTTTCGTGATTTTGTAAGAATTTGAACGTAAAACGCTTATAAAAAAATTCTGACTAACGATTTTTGATAAGTAGGTACTACTTATGATTGATCTTATATTACATTTTCAAAAAAATGAAAGAAAACTTTTTGAAATAATATTAATTTAATTAATTTAATGTATTAATTTTTTTGATTATTATATTATAAGAAACTATTTATGATTCATTAATTGTTATATTTTGCTAAAACGGTTAAATGAAAATTAATATAGGACTGTTTTATTTTTATTATTAGTTATTTTCTTCTGTTTAATCGTAAATACTATAAAATTTAATCTACAAAAACATCATGCGTTGTGTTTAATTTATAGAAAACGTTATTAAAATTGTTTTGGTTTAAAGTTTCATATTAATAATGTAATAACTATATATATTTATTAATAATAAGGTACAAGTTAAAATATTATAAAAGTACTGATTAATTGCTGTATAGTGAAACAAAAATAAAATAAAAAGTTATAATGCTAATTTGGCATCTCCAATCAAATTTTGCACACGAGCCTCAGATAGTTAATAGTTGCGGCACTGACTTAGGTACTATACAGGGTGTCCCAGGTCTATTTGACTAATGCAATAACTTTTTTTCTATTCAATATTTTTAAGTTTTTTTTTTTGTAATGATTTGTAAAGCTCTGCGCTATAATTTGTGTATCTTATATTTTATTTTATTTTTTTACAACAAAAATAAATAATTTAAATTTTGTATTTAATATTTTTCTAATAATCCAAGATAGCTATTTCATAAATAAGTATTTAAAAACCATTTTGGCGTTTAAAACTTTTAATTTGGTTAAATCGTTAATTTTTAAACAATGTTCAAAGTGTGTTAAAATTCAAAATTATTTCTTGCTAATCACTGTTACTGCTGTAAAAGTTATTACATTAGTCGAACAGACCTGGGACACTTTGTAGATTAAAATCATATTACTACAATTACTGTAAAATAATAAGCAATATGTATATACGAATATACCTAGCAGGTATATATTATAATCTATAATTCTATACCGATCGGTCCGATATTACAAAATGCACCGAGCACGAAAAACATCATTATCGTTTCACAACAATATAATATACTGTAAAGTACAACATATCGTCGTGGCTATTACATCAGATTTTCTAAAGTAGGTAAGTAACAAACTTTTATTTTTTCGAACGCAACACGCTCGTCACACCACTATTATAACACAATCACGTCGCAGACACACCTGCGAACATAATATTTGTGTAGTATTTATATATTATGCATACCAACGCGGCCGTCGTACATCGTAGCAGGTACATTGTATATTTTGTTGTGTTTTGTCTTTCATAATAATAATAATATAACGACATCTAATAATATTCTCCCGAAACCATTTTTTATTTATCGAGTACTTATTATTCGTTATAATATAGTGATTACATATTTTGTTTTTGTCCTTTTTAAGGAAGTAAAAATACCCTAGATAATGGCCTGTGCTAAATCTAAACGCAATGATAAATCATTGTTGTTTGTACGGTGAAAAACGATCCCGTGCGGAGAGACAATAATATTATTCTAAAGAGAAAATAAACGTTTATTGGCCGCCATAATTTTTAACATATTTTAATAGTGCGTGGATTATCTGACGTCGTGAAGTGCGCACCACATTTGATTTTATAAATTCTACAAGTTACGACTTTTATCATTTTTAGGTACCTACTTTTTATTGTATTCTACTGAATAGTCGTTTTAATTTATAACTTACATGTTGTTTTTCTATAATTGTATACAATTTTTTTCTTTTTAGATATTTTATTGCATTTATTTCTAATCATTACTTACCTGTACATACAATTAATATTATTATAGAATTACAATAAATTAGTTAATACAAATGTGTTGTAGAGTGTGAGTGGAGCAATGAATGTATTAATTTTACAATAATGTATTTTTTGTCTGTCACTACCTTTTGAAGCAGTAAAAATGCTTCTAGCAAATCGGACATAATCGGTACTTTTGGTTACACTATTAAATACTTTCGAAAACCCTTGTTTTAAATTTTCAATCCTTAGCTATAAAAACTGATAAATTTATACATTTTTAACTACTAAATAATTTGCAAACATTCGAGATTTTGATGAATTTGTGCAAAATTTGAACTTTACAATGCTTATAAAAAAAATGTGCATTTGTATCTTTTTCATCCAAACTCAAACTTAAAATATCTATGAAAAAACTGTTTTTATATATTTTTTAGATTTTTTGGCTACAGTATGAAATACTTATGAGAAACCTTGTTTTTAATTTTTAATTCTTAACTATAAAAATTTAAAAAAAGTATACATTTTTAACTAGGTACATAAGATAATTTTTATTCTATAATCGCAATAGCGGAAGGTTTTTTACTAATTTTCTTTGTACTTTCAGATATGTAGGTACATTGTACGAGAAAACAAAGTAAAATATATGAATACAAATTTTTGTTGCTAATTGCTATTGTAACCTTTATAACATATATTATTATATTTGACATTTGGTTTTTTAGGTCAAAGTTTTAAAAAGTTCTAGAAAATTAGACAAGTAATAAACAATCAATACTTTTTAATTATTGGTTTAATAAACTTTGAAACATAAAATATTAATTTTATTGTTAAGAGAACGGCTAATAAATAATTGTTCATTGAAACTTTACTTTAAAGTTTATGTTAGTATCCTAATAATAAGTACCTACACTACCTCTGCCTATAATAACTTTGAAATAAAAATAAAAGTTTTTTATTACAAAATAGAAAAACGGAAATAAAATTTATTAACATGCTTTTAAACTAAAGATAACGATTAAAGTTAAATAAATACGAAAAATTCCAGTGATTCCATTGCGATTCCACACGCTAAGTTAAACACATAGCACATTCAAATGACGTATTGTTACGCTTGAAAAAGTTTAGTGGTTCGGATCCCAAAAAATATATTTTGGTAACCATTATAATATTAAGTATAATCCCTTATAGTCTTATCATAAATTATTTTATAGGCCAGGGATTCCCCAAGATCTATATCTATCTTCTTTATAGATCTATAGGGGATCCCAACCTTTTTTACTAGGCAGCACATTAGGTCCTCTGATAAAATAATAAAATGTCGAAGACTTTTCAAAATAACCAAGAATAACAAAAAAAAAAAAAAAAATTAAGTGAAAAAGGGACACTATACGAAAAATCCGTATTCGACAAAATCGATTTAGTTTATTATTAGTGTAACTCAAAAACGAATAAGCGTAAATACTTGAATTTTTTACAAAATATTTTAATCGGCATTTTCTACACACGTCAAAATTTTAGAAATATTTTGAATCTTAATGCTATCTATAGACATTTTAAATTAAAATGTTTATATCTATAAGCTTTGATAAAAACATATTTTCTCGGTAAATACTTTGAAAATTTAATACAAGATAGTGCTTAAGTATAGTTCATACCGCTATATAGTGTAACTAACCAAAAAATCTTAAATGATAAGCAAACACAGTTTTTGATGGACATTTTAAGTTTTAAGTTATGTATTTAAACTAAGAATAACGATTCTAGTTATTTTAAATTTAAAAATATCACATATTCGCACGGTACTTTGAACTTTTCAAGGATATTAGGTATTTTATATCTATACGTGACAACGACATTTTAAAATACAACGTTTTCGGCAAAAAATAATCGAACCTATATAATGTATTCGAGTTTATATATTATAATTATTAGTGTATTAAATAATAATAAAGTTAATTACTCATTAGTCATTAGCAATATTATAATAATTAAAGACCAGATTTCGCATAAAACACATGTTGCTATTTTCAACATCATATAATACTTACATATGCTGTCAACGAATGTCCATAAGGCATTAATCATTACTCGATTGATTAAATATAAAGACGTTTTGCCGCTTATTTGTACACACTCCAACGTCAGTGGATGTTCTGCATATTTTTACATATTTTTACAAAAAAAAAAGGGAACAAATATACGCTAAACAATATTCAAAAACGTATCGAGGAACAAAAAAAAAAGATTATTACTATATAACTTATATTGTATTTCCAATTAACATACTACATTACATGTGTCGTACTTTTGTTCATATTATACCAGTGTACTATTTATGTTTACTAAAATGCTATATTTATTTAGTTTTTGCAATGTATAATTAAAAATGATTAAAAATTAAATGAAAAAATTAACCCGTGTAGAATTTAAAACGCTCATATTCACTAATAAACATTAAATATTACACTTTTTGTTCTACATGTGTATGCTGTATTATAGTTTTTCTTTTTCTGTATACCAATTTTAATAAAATTAATGAATAATTTTCACTGCAAAATTACGAAACACAATAAAAAAGTTGCATATTTTGTACTTTTTAAGTGCGCATATTTTACAATTTAAAATTCATATAAATCCGGTCTTTAAATTTATAATAGATCATATATTATAATATAGACTGACTAACATGTCTTCGCTCAGGATCGCTTTTCGTTATGACAATTTCGTATGCGATAATTTATGATTTATCGTTTGATTAAAACTTAATAATATTAAGTTTTAATCAAACGTTATGCGTTATTAAATTATACGTCATGCATTACAGTAATACAGTGACTTACTCCTCAACGAAATCTACTGTACAGCAGAGTGGTTACCTATACTTGACGACTTTTGAAAATTTATTTTAAAGACTAAAAATTGAATATGGTTTATTTTATTAGGGTTAGTCATTTATATTACTAGGTACCTAACTAGTGATTTTTTGCTCAAGACAAGCTTTACAGGAAAATTGCGCGATGAACTTCAATTTTTTGATTTACACAAAAACAATTTTTTTTAAAAAGTTGTTGAAAAAAATTGCTCATATTCAAAATCATATTATATGGTCTTGAAGTGGAACTGTGGAATCCAAGTCCAATGACGCACCTTGTAAAAAGTGTTTCTCTTTCAAAAAAATAAAATTGAAATCGTATTACTTCTGTAAAGCATGTTGTTGAGCAGAAAAATAGGTCACGTCCAAGCCCCTTAAAGTAATTAATTTTACTATAAATAATAATCCAGAAGGTTGAATTCATTTTTGATGAAAACATTGCATATGAAAAAGTAATTGTGTACATAAAAGAATATATAGGTCGTTTAAAAGTTTCAGGTTCCCACGAATATTATTTTTAAATTACAACAAAATAACCTACACCTCTATTCTTTGTTAAAATATCTAATTTCGTTGAAATTTTAACTAACTTTGAACCTAACTTGAATTCATTGAGTCATTGAGTGAATAAAATAACATACTTTAAAAGTTTTAAGCATCCACGAAAAATATTTTAAAATTACAACGAATTAACTGACATCGATTAACTCTATTTAAATATTTAATTTTTTCCAAATTTGAAATTAAGATGTTTATAAAAATCAACCGTGTAAATATATTTTAGATTCTGAGTGGAGCGAAGAATTATTTCGTTTAAGGGCAGTAAAAGTGCTCCGGTTTTCTTCATCAGCATCTTTTCCGGTAGGAAAGTGAATGTAGTTGGTACTTTGGGGGTCAAAAGTAAAAAATTCTCCATAGTTTTCAAAAGCGTTACGCGTCGGGAAAAAGGAGAATTTTTACGCAAATCCAATTTTTGACAAAAACTATTTTGTTTTAACACCAAAAGTAATCACAGTATATACATGATATTTTTCACAAATTGTTTATATATAAGCATTTTCTATACACCATACCATTTTCAAAATGTTTTGACTGATTTTTATTTAGCTATTTAAAAGCATAATAAATGTTCGGGCTTATTAAATTTCTTTTTTTATTATTCTCTATCAAAATGTTTTCAGTCGTTCTAAAAACTTCAAAATGTAATACAATGTTTTTCATAACTTGTTGTAAGTATAAATTTTAAAAAAAGTTGAGCGTAAGTCTCTAATAGTTTTTTACAGGCGTCTCAAGTTAAAATGTTTACAAAATACGTAAAAAGCATGAAATTATGCAGTTTTTTTTATTATGGAATTCATAACATTTTTTCTATTTAAATCTTAGATTTGAAAATTTAAGTATAATATAAGTTTTATACCTTTCTGAAAAAAAAAATGTCTAATGGAAAGTCAAACTAATTTTTTATGAGAGTTTGAAATTAGACATTGTAGGATATTCACCCATTTTGCCCGAGAACCATTTTCTTTTTTTGATGTAAATCAAAAAGGAATATTAGTATTCGTAGATATTTGAAAATGTCACCAAATGTTTAGATTACCAATTTCTATACACCAAAAAAATGTTGTGCTATATTTAGGAATTAGAAATTTTTGGTTTTATCAAAAAATTTTCCTTTAAATATCGATAAAAAAAATTTCGTTGTGTCAAATTTTTTTCAAAATTTAATACAATATTCTTCATAAGTTGTTAAAATAATAGATCAAAAATAATAAAAATACATACACACGATTTTTTTTTATAAGCATTTAAACTTCAAATTTTGACTGAAACTCATCATCGAACATTTGCAAATTGTTTTGTAGTTAAAAATTCATACAATTTTTAGTTTTTATAGCTAAGGATTGAAAATTTAAAACAAGGTTTTTCAAAAGTATTTAATAGTGTAACCAAAAAATCAAAAAAATAAATTTAGAACATATTTTTTTATAAACATTTTAAGTTCAAATTTGGACGAAATTAGGTTATTAAACGTACGTAATCATTATTTACATGAAGAATAACGATGTTATTAATTTCGTTGTAATTTAAAAATACTTTTTGAAATTTTTAAAGTATATTATTATATTTTGAACACATAATTAATTTTTCAAATACAATGTTTTCTGCAAAAATAAATTCAACCTACTGTATTATTAATAGTAATAAAATGAATTATTTTAATAGCAAAAATATCTTAAAATGGGTACGTTTGGTTATGTAGGCTGGCAGACCGTCTTCGCTCAGAATCGTTTTTCGTATACAATGATACATATCATTGAATACAAATTTAACACATCCATGAAAGTGACTCACTCGATATCTACTGTACAGCAGAGAGGTACTCACTTGTCGACCTTTTTTTTTTTTAGATTTATTGGTTACACTATATTTACTACATACGAGAAACCTTGTTTTGAATTTTCAATCCTTAGATATAAGAATTGAAAATTGTATACACTTTTAAGAACAAAATAATTAGCAAATGTTTGATATTTTTATGTTAATATATTTTTTTTTGCATTTTTGGTTACACTATTAACTCCGACGCTTTTGAATGCAAGTACCAACTAGATTTAATTTCCCGTCAGAAAAGACGAAGAAAATTAAGGACATTTTTTTGGTAGAAAAATGTACACAGACACGAAAAGAACACTCTCACACACACGTAGTTAAATCAATACATTCATCGCTCCTCTCAGAATCGAAAATGTATGCCATGATAATAATTATGATTTGTAGATGTCTGCAATCGCATTGGAGAGCATTGACTAATCTTAAAACAATAGTAAATATTAATAGGACTGTTTTAGATTCTGAGCGATTCTCAATTCATCTATTAATGTATTGATTTTATAATGATCGATGATTATTTTTTTATGTCTGTCAAAACCTGAAAATTCGGACAAAATTAGATATAAAAACAAGAAAATAACAATTTTAGTTATTTTTTTGTAATTTAAAAATATTTTTCTCGGAATCTACTTGAATCTTTTAAACTATATCGCAATAATTGAAATGTGTACAAAAAAAACTAATTTAACATACTGTTTTACTAATAGTAAAATAAATTACTTTAATGATGATAATAACATCATAAAATATACTTAGTAATATAGGCCGACAGACGGTCTTCTCTCAGAATTGTCTTTTTGTATAATATAATGAGTTTATATCATTGAATTAAAATTTAACATAATATAATATCCATTACGATGACTCACATAACGCCTAATGTGTGGTAGAGTGGTACCCTTTTGCCCACCTGTTTTAATGTCGCTATAGGGCGTATAAATTGTAAGCAATTTATATTTGTTTTAAAGCTACAGCTCGTCTAAGTACAAGACAACTAGTATCTAGTGCTCTGCCTCCACGTCCCTCCCGATTACACAAGTATAATATACTATTACATTTACGTTGCCCCAAAATTCTAGCAATCTACCTTATATACCGAGACACCGAGTGGTCGATCGTCGTAACGTCTTTTACTTATCCGCACTTGTGTAGTCGTGTGTGAGAGAATCGCTCTGTCCCAAACACTTGATATTTATCATAAAAATTATGTCAACTTAATTTGTATATAGATATATTTATTGGTGGCCTATTCTACTATTCACAACAAAAATCGAGGCCTCTGTTATATTTTTTTAAATAATATATTTGACATTTGTAATGATATGCGCTATATAGTAGTATACAATATGATAAAATATAGTTTATGCGTATTTATTATTATGTTGAAAATAACAATATTAATTAAACAAATGTTTTCATTGTTTAAACAAGTGGCATTTATTCAGTTATATTAGTATTACTTTTTTTAACAAAATAATTTACTAACGTCGTTGTCAATTAATGACAATATTATTTATGAGCAAGCACCTAGACACCTACCTATTTAATGTTAACAAGTTTAGTTTATTTCGTTTCATTTTTTTTTTTTTTTTAATTTTACTTAAAATGTTATTCAGTATTAAACTAAAACAACTACTTATAACATTGGTAAGTATCTATTTTAATTTTTGGGTTAAGGAGTAGTATATTTTTTATTCTAACGAACACCTATTACAGTCGTGTCCTGTTAAGTCGAGTCACAATGGGAAGAAAAATAAATTCGACTTGTTTCGAGTATACATATACCTCAAGGCTCGTAAACAACTTATAAATATTTCTAGGGTAAAGAAAAAATTCGAGTTATGGAGATTTTTTAGTTATCGCTACTAACAGTTAATAACAGGCCCAAATTATATGATTACAGTAATAATTTAGAAAATTATAATTTATTTTTCAAGACTTGTGAGCAAAAAAGAATAAATATGTTGCGTGATTAGGTGTAATTATCTAGAAAAACAGTTTCACATGGAAATGAACCGAATAATCTACTCTTAAAGAAGATTAGTAACTAAATTTTCGTCATAATATAAAGAAGAGAACTTTGACTTCGATTATCCGGCAAGGCTCTGTTCCCGAGACTGACGGATAATCGAGGTTCTACTCTATCTATATTAATTTTTAACTCGTTTTTTTTAAATTTTAAAATCTAGGTTTTTACATCAATATTTTTTGAAATAACAGGAATTAAAGTTAAAATACCAAAATTTTTAACACAAAAAAACGAAAAAAACGAAAAAAACATTGAAAAGAAAATGAAAGAAACGGAAGGACTTTGTGAAACGCTCGGAGACTACTATAATCAAGAGGCATTCAAAGAAGTATCTGCGGAATTTTATACAACTCCAAAAGGAAAACGTCTAAAAACCAGAGTTGATAAAGGTGACAAAAAGAAAAAAGGAAGTGGAAGTGGAAAACATTTTAGAAGCCATCATGCTAGTGACCCGTCGGATTATAATAAATTTAGTGAATATTACACAAATAAGAAGGTAATTAAGAATATCGACTTAAAATGTGATTTAATCAGGCCTCCATTACCATTAATTCCCGTAAATTATAAAATATGCAAATCAATTGGAAAATATTTTGTTCAATTTGGTGTTCATACATACCATGATTTTTTTAAATATCTAAATGATAAAGAAAAAAAAAATAAAAAATCTATTCTTTCAAGCTTGGCTGGCCAAGCCATAAAACAATATATTAAAAAATATAATTCAAGCAAAGGCCAAGGCAAGAGCAAAAAAAAGAAACAACTTGAAAAGGTTGTTAGTGCATTTTATAAAGGATTCAATAAGGCAAAGATTATACCACATTATAATGCCTTTTACACAATGTATATGGCAACATTTAAGGGGCCTGATACAAATACAGAACATGAAGTTAATAAAGAAAAATGTGATTTTTTTGCACGTATACATCCTATACATAAAGCCAAACAGGCTGTAGATGTTGCAAACGAAAAAATAAACGATCTATTGCAAAATGTCAAAACTCCATGAATTATTGATCAGTGTTTTGGTGAACTAAATATTTACGTATAACTATAACAATATAGACATCTATTTTTATGAAAAAAATGTTTTTTTTTTTTAAATAAACCTTACCTTTTATATTACATACATAATATGATTATAGCATAACCACTATTTTATTGTAAACCTTAATAGTAAAAAAAAGAAAAGTAATTGCAAAAATATCTAATTATATTATGTCGTTGTTGTATTTTTATTTAATATTTGTTTTATTAACTAAAGTAAGTATATTGATATATCCAAATATGGTAAAATTAATATTTATTTGTTTTATACTAGACAACATAAAAAGGACTATACCTAAGTACAATTAATTATAAAATATAAAAAGTGTACTCCGTAAAATATCACAAAATATTATTTTATGATAGTAATTTAAATTTATTGGTTCCGCCATTTATCTAGGTGCCGATTGTCACCTGAGGTCATTTTGTATAAGCTTCGGCATGTCTTAATCATTTAATACAAAATATTTCTTTAGACATAATCTAAATCACTAGTATAATATTGTTAATTTCTATATTTGTTGCAGCTTTGCAAGCAACTATTGATATCGAATATCAAAATAATATGTTTATAGTTTTGGAAATAATTTGATAGGTAGGTACGTAAGATGTACATAACAAATTTAAAATACGAATACTATAATTTAAATGTTATAAATGTTATAATATTTTACATGTATAATAGTTAATACATAGGTAGATAGTAAAAATAATATATTATTACTTATAATTTACAAAATAATATACAAGATAGGTAGGTAGGTCGGACTGTCGTAGGTAGGTACTGATCATCTAAATATTAAAATTAAAATATAATAATCAATATAATATTGATTGTTATATGCAAACCTATTGGGTAATTTTGGTTAAAGAACCAGTTTTCAAAAGCGTCGGGACGAAACTTAAACGAAAAGACAAGTCGGGGAAGTAAAATAAAAATAAAAAATCATAAATATCTCATGAAAATTTTCATATAAACATATGAATATTATGTGAACATTTAAAGTATCTATACGGTTACAACTTATAACTGTATATAGATAACTTTACTATAACTTATAAGTTTTCGAGTTTCAACAAAAAATCTAAATCGATTTTGTGGGGAAACTGGTTTTGCGTTGAAATACTTGTTTTTCATTAATTTTAGTGAATTTCCTACTAGAAAAGATGCTGTTGTAAAAAAACCAAAGAATTTTTACTGCTCAAAAAGGTGATGACTGATGAGCAGGGCTCGGGACTTAAAGCATTTGCTTATTTTTATGGATTGACTTAAAATATAGCAGAGTGCTATAGAAGTGTATGTCATGTTACAACACGTTCAATTTTGAAATTTGAGAGTGCTTTTTTTTGCTTTTTTCAGTGATTTTTCCAAAAAATGTTTATTTCAAGTTTTTCTGATAATTATTGCTTTTTTGACCAGTTTTTATACTTTTTAATGATTTTCTCCTGCAATGTTGTTTTTGATTGAATTAAAATTAAAAATAATTTTTATCTACGTATCTATCTTATTTACGTTGTCGTAAAAAGTCGATGTCGCTGTCGCTGTCGTCTACGTTTCTGATATTTTTTTTTTAAATTATCGTCGAAACATAATTTTTGCTAAATCAAAAAACATGAAAATGTAATACAAGGTTCTTCAAAAGTTGATATTAGTGTAATTGAGGTGTTCCTTTCCAAAACTGCCTATTTCCATTTTCCACTAAATTGAGTACATAGAAATATATGGAAATATAATAGGTATGCACGAGTAGAATACACGACAAATGGATAGACAATGGACTATATTTTCCTCTGTACAACTCGATGTGAAAATTGCCATTTTATTGTAAACTGCCTATATTTCCGTCAATAGTTTATTTCAAAACGAACCATTTCCATTTTCCATCATTTATTGCAAAACGCACTATTTCCAACGTAATTAATATAGAGCTTAAAAACATTTTTATATTATATGCCTATGATTTCCCTATGTTATTGATATAGACAAAATATTTTTTGCTTTTTATCAAAACTGCCGATTATCGTAAGTCGAATCTTTAAAATGTTTAAAGAAGGTTATCGTTATAATATTGATAACATCAAACATGTATATAGACAAACAAAGTGGAGTAACTGTTTTAATTTTCTCGAGAACATTTGGGACGTTTCAAAACATTTTTCGTTATCGTGTGCTGTATATTTACTGAGATAAGAATGCTCAAAATTGGTCGTCCAGCAACATGGCGTCTAACATTTATTAGTACGTAATATACGCGTGTAAAGCGCACACTATAATATTTTAGATTGATAGGAAGTAGGAATATTGACTTATTAATACGCAATTAATATTGAATATAAAACTAAAAAATATCAACAAAGGTATTTATTGTCATCAATTTCAAAAAAAAATATTTTAAATTAGATTTTCAGCTCAATGAGATGTCAAAATGCCAACCAGACACCAGTTATAACTTTTTTTCAGTTATAAATAGTTTTTATGTATATTATTAATTTATGAACAACATCTGATGTATTTTATTTTTGAAATTCGGAATAATTATTTCGCATATTTAATATTATTAATGAGCATAAATGGCAATTTTTTTGTAATTTAATATCCAATAACTAGCTAAGTGTATTCGTTATTTAAGTTTGATTTCATAGGTAAATTTTAAAACTTAAAGCATAATTTGTCTTGGCTCTGCCAATGTTTTACTTTTTAAAACGATAATGTTACCAAAATGGACCATTTCCAGAAATAAGAAGTTTTGGAAATAATAAGTATTTTAGTGCAGAACAGATAATTTGTTTTTGGTTTTTTCAAAACCAGACTATTTCCAGAAAAAGGTACATTTTGCACAAAATAGATACATAAAATCTTTAAAAAAAGATATAAAAACTTTTTAATTAAAAATTGAGTTAATTTTTTAATTCTACTTATAGAACCATAGTTCAATTAAATATTTAATTTTAAATAATGTCGAAATAGAAAATCTGTCTTTCTGGAAAATCATGATTTTGGAAATATGCTGTTTTGGAAAAGAACTCCTCAATAAAAAAAAAGTTAAGCATGAATATTCAATATTTCTAATGAGCGTCTGAAGTTCAAATTGTTACGAAATCGTAAAATAACTATTTCTCCTCAAAAGATTATTGATATTTTGTGGTACCCCGACAAAATATCGCCGGTAAAATATCGTGTGACCAAAATATCGCAACTAAAATATCGCGAAACCATTATATCGTAAAGAAATAATATCGCTGTAGGTACATTATTATCGCGTCTGTATATTGCATTTAACTTTATCTTATCTATAATCGTATTAACCTTTTACCTAGCAATGCATTCAAGTACACTGGTTTTTCATTTTATAATTTCTATTTAGTAATACTTTGTACTGTCACTGTGACTGACGCTTTTACAGTTCACACTTTTATATAGTCTTACGGAAATTAAAATAAGTCAAAGTATAGTAGGAAATCCAAATACTCCTAATAAAAAGAACAAAACAGACAGTAGGACTGAACGAGTAAAGAAAGTACCTAATAGCAGATTATCATAATCGTGAGTTTGAAGATTATCTTCAAGGTATTTCATTGAATATATACTTCCATTAATTAATAAACATATTTAATTTTTTTTTATTACTTATATCAATTTTATTAAATTATACACATTTTTATCATTTTTATAAATTCTACTATATATTAATATAATAATATTATATGCTTGAAATATATTATTTATTTATAATTAAATTACTGCTATATTTCATGCTGGCGATATGTATACTGGCAATATTTATTCCATGCGATATAATGGTTTCGCGATATTTTAGTTGCGATATTTTGGTCACGCGATAATTTACCGGCGATATTTTGTCGGTGATTCATATTTTGTTATAATTCAATACGAATGTCCATAGATGATTGAAATGTTCACCAATTTGTATTTTACTATTTACATCACAGGATAAAATGTTCAAAATATTTTGAATGTTTTTTAGCCAGGTATTTAAATATTTTATATATAGTCATTTAAAATTTTGTTTTTTTTTCTATTATAATCGATAGGTAGGTTAAATGTTAAAAAGCTTGAAAATTTAATACGAAGTTCCCCTATAAGTAATTTTAATAGCAGTTCAAAAATAATAAAGATGTACAGGTAAGATATTTTAAAGAGCATTTAGGTAATACCATAACAGTAATGAAAAAATCTAAAAAATGTATAAACACAGTTTTTTAGCTATATAAACTGTGTACATATTATACATTTTGAACTACGAAATTGTTTGCAAATCTGATTGATATTGTCGACTTTTTAGAAATGTCAACTTCAAATGCTTATGAAAAAATTGTTCCTGT
Organism: Neotoxoptera formosana; assembly: GCA_022818045.1. Lineage (NCBI taxonomy): Eukaryota > Metazoa > Arthropoda > Insecta > Hemiptera > Aphididae > Neotoxoptera > Neotoxoptera formosana. The sequence goes on from CM040630.1 coordinate 5,934,355, forward strand.
ATGTATCTCTTATGATATAATATGTCAACTATTAACGAGTATATAATTATGTATTGTTTGTTCTACCGTACGATTCACAACAAATATTGAGTCCTCTGTTGTATTGTTAACATAATACATTTCAACATTTGACATAATATTTTGTAATTTGTTGGGGCCGGGAACGAAGCAATAATAGTCCGTGCGCCCCTACGGTCACCTCATTATTCCGTGCACCCTATAATCAGGGCCGGATTTACGCCTAGGCCCGTGAGGCAATAATTTTGTAAGAAATTGAAAAAAAAATCATATAAAATATATCATATGCATTTATGTAGCTGCGTAAATTTATGTTATATAATCTTAATATAAAAAAATCGAAAATTGAAACCTTTGATGCTATAATAATACTCTATAATAATATAATGTACAAAAATAACACGAGAAGAGTGGCGACAATATTATATTATACACTATTATAAAACAATATTATGGAACGTGTGGCGATTTGCGCCCACGAGAAAATTATAAACGGCGTATTCCAATAATTAGCAAAAAAACACATTTTTTTAGCGCGAGCACACAATACAACGGTTTTTTATAAATGACCATTCGCGAGCGTACAAAATATAATATATTAAGTTCCCGTTGACACCGTCGAGCGAACTACTTTTGATTTGGGCTGCTGTTTGAAATATTCGAGTTCCAGCCGATAACGCGTCGCCGAAAAGTCTACACGTCATATAGGGTGATTAAAAATTTGTGATACTTGGCCGCCTTATCGATTCAAAATAGAGAGAAATGTAACGATTTGTACGTTTTATAATTTTTTACAATATTTTAGGGCGGATTTTAGCCGTCAACTTTGTACTTTTGTAGACATTTATAAAAACTTTAAATATCTCTCGAGCATAGAGTCTTGCATTAAGTTATGTTGTTCGTGCTCTGAAATTTATTTTAAAAAAAAATATAGGCCCCCTCCCCAAATATAATGTAAAAAATATTCACAAATCATTTTAGACGTTTCTGAATAAAAAAAAAAAAACTTTCATATCATACATTTTTTTGTATTTAGAATAGTTATATGTGATATAAAGGCTGTAGCATACGTTTTGAATCGTCCTGTATAGTTTACGGCCGACGCGAAAAATATTATACAAAAATAAAATATAAAACAATGTAGGTGCAAATATGGACAATTATTATAATAATGATATATCGTGTACTGTGCACGTGTGCGATCGTACGGTGGCGGTGGCGGCGATCGATGATAACATTATATTTATCGGCGTTGCGTCGCCAACAGTTAAATGTACACTATAATAATATAGTTGGTAGGTAGTAAATAATATTAAATATACAATACAAGTTTGGGCAACAGGCGTATTTTAAACATATATATATATAATAATATAATATAATACAGGTACCTGTGCGGGTGTGTTTACCCGAATGTTGATAAATTACAATTTTACTTGAAATAAGGTTTTTTTATTATTTATACAAGTGGCGTTTTCAGACTTATCTTGATTATAATATTATTCCTGTATTATAGAGGTACCTCATCTGTTTGTTTCGAACAAAATAATTTACTTACGTCATTGTCAATCAACAATACTATATAAACGAATACAACTCGACGCGTGTTGCTCAGTATAAAACCAAAACAACTATAATAGCAATCGTTGATAACTGATAAGTATAATAACGTAATTTTTTTCCCTTACTAAGTTCTATCCGTACAATTGAGGAAGAGTAACAATGTGATATAATATTATCGTTTTCCGGTGCCACCCTCTCCGAAAGAGCCACCAAGACGAAGCGTCCGAGTAGGAGAACAGCATAATAGATAGGTATTATAATATACAATATATTTATTCATATTATGTTATTTCTCACTTCGGCCGGTATTCCATTTTTTATAATATTAACTGTTTGTTATTGTTCTTTGAACATTATAATATATAAATAAATATTTGTTATCACTTGTCGATAGTGTTGAATATAATATGTCGAGAGGTAGCCCGAGGCGTGCCGCAGCGATACCTACGGAGATCCACAAGGAAGTATAAATATAATATTTATTTATATATTAAATAGTTACACGGGTGATCAAATATATTGGGAGGGGGGGAGGGCTGATACATTTTCAATGTGAAGTTTCGCGAGGGGCTCTGCCCCCATACCCCCCTTTAACCAATCAGTAGGCCTCGGATTTTAAAGCGCAATAAATAATAAAAAAAAACCTTATAACCTAACCTTATAACTACTTGAAAAAAAGCATATTTATTTATAAGTAGGGCACGGATGTTGTAGCATTTGCAACTTTTTTTCTACTTTTTCAATTCATTGCTAAGTAAGTTTTAAATATGTTTCATGTAAATACAAATTCAAATCTAAAAGTTGTAAGTGCAATTTTTTGCAATTTTTGGGATTTTTCAATTGTATTGCAATTGTGTTGAATTTACTCATTTATACAACTATTTTAGCTATAGTCGTATAGATAACTATTTATTCACTCAAATTACGGCTTTTTGCAGGACGCGATTTTAAAATTAGAAAGTCAAGGACTTTCGGTAGTTGAAGCTATTGGGATAATTAAAAATGTTCAAAATAAATTAGACAATGTATTTTGTGAAATCGGGATTTCAATCCATGAAAAGTTGAAAAAATTTATTGAAAAGAATACCGGATTTTAAACCATTATTAAAATCAATGATATACTCACTGGATAAGGAAAACTGTTGGATGGCTTACCCAAATACTTGACAGTAAGCGATTTAGCCTATTTTGAATATACGCTCCGCTTACATCAACCGACGTAGAACGAAGTTTTTCGGGGTATAAGAACTTACTAGCTCCAAATCGAAGAGGGTTCGATTTCGAAAGTTTAAAACAAACACTTATAGTGCAATGCAATGATGTATAATATTAATTTATATGACGATGACATGATTATATTTTAATGAATTAATGAATAATGATGTATAATATAGTTGTTTGTATATTTTTTGTAGAATTTAGATTATCATTTATAACAGTAAATTTAAAACATTTATAACAAAACGTTGTTATTTTTTAGTGCAATTTTTGGTATTTTCTAGTGCAATCAATTACAACTTCTAGCTACGGCCCTGCGTGCATTTACTAAAATAAAACAACGTATATTTCACTAAATAGTGATTAGAAATACATCCATATCACTTGATTCATGATTAAAACAAAGGATATATTCGTGAATGGTAATAAAAAAATCCATGCAGTTGTACCACGTCGGATTCGTCGTACGCACAAATCAGTAAATTCCATGTAGGTACATAATATGATGCAAATGAGAGTATAGTAAATTACTCGTTTCTTCGAAGTTAATCTTTATTATTACACAATGTTAGTCATGTTGAAAACTCTCATAGGTACCTATATAAAGTTTTAGGTAATATTTTTTTCATCAATATACCTTATACGAGTGCATTGCTCAATAATATTATATTTAATCTCCAAGCATATAAACGATTATTGCTATATTGCTTTTAAAACTGTATGCGGGTGTATGGCAATTAAGTGTAATCTTGCAACATAAAAACTGTTGTACTATTGAAAAGTATTTTTAAAACACTGAACTCGAGATGCTATAACACTCGAGTACTTATACCAGCTGGGTCACAGTTTTTTACCCAATGACAGAAACGTGTAAGGTATTTTCTAACGCTTTCAAATATTGTTAAAACTATTTAATATATAAATAACAATATTAATATAATACTAATAACAATTAAAAATAATTTATAAGATTTTTTATTAGATCGCTCGGCGTCGTCTAGCATTTTAGTTGGACCGTGATAATATTTGTATCAAACTATGATACTTTTTCTGCCCGCCCTTGGCCCCCGAGTCTTTCCCGTGGATATTGGATAATATATATATATTCAAAAGTTGGCGGTTTTTTTCATTATCTATTTACCGTACCCACAACCGCATAATGTATTATTATAAATTCATAACCCTTATTTTAATTTATTATTATAGTAAACTCTACTCTATACTCTACTCTATTCTACTCTTAAGCCGGATTCACAGATACTATCGTGTCGTGCGTGGACGTGGTAACTATATATTTGTTTAAAAGTTGAGCTCTAGTCAATTCTTGGTTTACTCGATTACAACTGTGTTACTACGCGATACTAAGATACCAAAAAAGTATTGAATTGATACCTAGTAATGTTGGCGGCTCGTGGGGCACACGTGTGGGGCACTCTATGGGGCACACGGGCACGTGCCCCACCTACAAAATTGAAAGAAAGGAGAAAAATGTATATACAATTAAAATTGAGTAGAAGTTATCAAATACGAGCGCTCCTGGGTATACAATTAATGTACAATACGTAGTACGAACATATACTATATTAAACAGGCATTGGAAATGGGACTTTTCGGCGCTTGGCCATTTCGGCGAAAATTAATAGTAAAGAAAAAAAAAATGTGATATATTGTACAAACGTGTTATATAATATTTATTTATTAACATTTTTACGGGACAAAATAATAATAATATATAGGAACAATATAAGTTTTGGTTTAAATTAAATGGTTAGATATAATAACGGTTATGGTATAATACACAAATTGTGAAACATATAATAATAATGGTTTTAACTTGAAAATAAAGATAAAGCTTTCAAAATGTATAAATACCACAGACAATTTAAATCATAAGTAAAAAAATAAAAAGAATTATAGTCAAGTATATAATATAATTATTTAGTACAGTAAAATATATACATATACCACAGTCATAGTAATACCATTGATTATAGAATATACTATAATATATATACTATATATAATATACTATAATGCTTCAATATTCAACTTCAGTATATCTTCTGGTGGGATCTAGTTAGTGCTTTTGAGAGGTCAAAATTGACTATTCTAAGCAGTTAAAGGGAGAGGGGAAAAAAATTAAGAAAAAACGGGAATTTTTAAGCGAAACCAGATTTTAACAAAATTGATTTTGGTTTTTTGGTTTAACTGATTTTAGTTAAAACAATTTCTACTAACTATACAATTTTCAATTCAGTAATTTTTTTATAACCGTCTAAAGTTCTGATTTTGACAATAGACGTCAAGATCACCAAAGTTTGACATTTTTTTTTTATTTAAGAATGTATAAAAAATGTTTAGTTTGTATCTAAGGTTTGAAAATCCCAAAATTCCCCATAAGTGTTTCTATACCTATTTTAAATTTTGACAGAATTCATCAAAATTTCGAAAATTTGCAAATTATTTTGTAGTAAAAAATTTAGAAAATGTTCAATTTTTGTAGCTAATGATTGGAAATTTAAAACAAGGTTCCTAATAACTTGTTGAGATAATAAGTTTAAAAAAAATGTCAAAATCACGAAAATTTGATTAAGAAATTCATAAAAAAATTTCTGTTTGTATCTTATTAGATTTGAAAATTGAACATTAGATTCCCTTTAAGGTTTATTAACAACTTAGTATGTAGTTATTGTTTTTTTTCTACTATTCACAACAAAAATCTAGTCCTTTGTTATATTTATTAAATAATATGTTTGAAATTTGTAATGAAATGCATTATTGTAGTTTATGATAAATAGTATATGCGTACTTATTATTATGTTAATAATTAATAACAATATTGTTTTATTATTTAAACAAGTGTCATTTATTCAGTTCTTGATAATTTAATATTAGTACCTATTACTTTTTTTAACAAAAAAATTTACGAACGTCATTGTTAATAAATAGGTAACTATATTATATTATATGAGCAAGCACCTATGTGTTTAATGTTAACACAATCAGAACTTTTCGTTTCATTTTTATTATATTTAACTTAAAATGTTACTAAAATATATTAAACTAAAACAACTACTAATAACATTGGTAAGTATATCTACTTTAATGTACTACCTATTATGAAGTATTTATACAGATATAGCAAAAACGTACTAAGATCTGAAAGAAGGTATTTTATTTTTGAAAATTTCAAACACCACATCATTGTTTCGTGTATTATTTCTTTTAAATAACATAAATAGTTTTTAGTGATTTAATATTTTAGAATTTAAAAATTTAGTTTTCGCATATTATGTCATATTTAATTACGTATTTTCTTTGTTGCACGGTTTTGCATATTTTTAATAAATCAAATGCATATTTTACCATTTCGTGTTGCATATAAATCCTAGCCCTATAATAATAATAATAATAATAATAATAATAGCTAATCGAGTAATCCCTAATCTACACAGCAGTGTGAAGATAATGGACATTATAATATAATACTATAGCAGTATTCCGTGAAGGTTGACCTAAATAAAAGCCAACAGATAACTCATTGGGTATGGCCGAATTGCACTTATTTTAGTCGAACTGTACTTGGGTTTAAAAAAGGTAATGGTCGAACTGCACTCGGGTAAAAAGCAGGTAGTGGTCGAACTGCACTTGGGCTCTTAAAAGGCATTCCAACAGAAATATCATACATTTGAAGGAGTTAAACATTTTAGTTTAATTAGTTAAACATTTAAACAATCATTTTCCTTCCCACTTACAGGCTTAGGACTGACAATGATTTTAATCATTGGCGTGGTTAAAAATGATTGTTTTATTCATCACATTATGTTAATTATATATTCATACATTATAATTATTATATTATATTATTATACATTATATTATATTATATTATACATATTATTATTATTATTATTATACTTTTTTTTAAAAAATCGTCAAATTTAATTATTGTCAATATTATAATTTTTTTTTTTGTTTCAATCATTTTTTGTAGTAATGACAAACTGCACTCAACAATTCTAGCCTGGTAATACGCTTTTGAGTATATAAGTCAATATATTTTTCAATATTATTTATTTTTTTCTGATACCGTGTTGTTGATGGTCTTGTGTCTGTGTTCTGCATTAAAATATAGGTATCGATTTGTAATTGTCTTAAAACATCAATAAATACAAATATATTTGGATATGGTGATGAAAATGATTTATTGAACTTCGCGTGAAACGACTCACATGCATTTGTAGTTCTTTGACTAGAAATCGTATCTGAAGCCCAAATATGAGGCGGAAAAAGTCCTTCGTCAGAAAAATAATTGTCAACTAAATAGTCACTAAATTCTTGAACAGCGTGATTTTCTGGGATAGTTGACATAAAGTCATCTGTATAAGATTCACCAACTTCAACTACATTTAAAAAACTTAAACCAAATATATTCCGAAGCCATTTTCCAATTTCTGTTTCAGATCTATAATCAGTTGCAAGTCCTAAATTTTGTACTTTGCGATACCATGATTGGGATAAATGGAATCTACAAGCTATTATTTTACATAATAGAAACATTTCATTGATCGCATTATGGATTGCTTGTTCAAAATCTGCTACAAATAAATTTGGCATAAATAATAATCCAAATTCATTGCACTTTTCAATAATTATTTTAAACATGTTTTTATACGTTTCAATAGTTTTATTTGAAAGCAAAGCAAATATCAATGGTACATAATAATTATTGTGAACTGTATGCAATGTGAACATTTGATAAAAAAAATTTGGGCAATGTGAAAACGTGCCATCAACAAAAATAATCGTTTTTTCACATATATATTTAAAATTTTTTTTAGTTGAGAATATTATAATGTTCTTTTCCGAATTGTTGTCTAGTAAAAAATCTTCATCAATATTTGTTTTAATTTTTAATCTTTTAATAGTATCATATGTATCATTTAGACATTTTGGTAAAATCGGATAGACCTTCCGGTGTTCATGGTATATATTTTTTCGTATTCGATTTATGTCGTTACTATTTAATTGTTGTGTTAATTCTACAGGAGCGTTGACAATTTCTTCCCTAATAATTTTCAATGGCCTATAAATACTTTGGTCAGCTGCTTTTGTCTTTGCTGAATTTGATATAATTTTTCGAGACAAATTACGTGGTTCTTCGTGTTCATGCGTTAACTCACATCGGAAAATAACTGTAGAACATTCGTCCAGATATAATTTTGAAATACAACCACGATGAGTACAACGCCATTTAACACCTTCATTTACATGTTTTTCTTTGTAAAATGTATAACTTTGGTACACAATTAAGTCACGGCCTCGTTCACTCTTAATAATTTTTAGATCGTTCATATTTACACAGCGACGTAAAAGTGTGTACTAAATGTAGGTTAGGTACAAATTTGTTACACGGTATTATACATCAGTATTAATCTTATATTTTTATTGATAACTATTTATTATCCAGTTAGGTTCGATTCTTTGTCGATTTTTGGTGACAATAATTATCTGCGTTATCTAAATGGCATTCACGAACTAATATATATAATGCTATTAAATAGTACGCCCGCCGTAGCGTTCGTAAACATAAAATTCGTCATATTTTTAAAGGGGTTTTCACTATACACGTTCGACTCGTAACTCTTTATTTGAACGAGTGCAGTTCGACCACTACCTGCTTTTTACCCGAGTGCAGTTCGTCCATTACCTTTTTTCAACCCAAGTGCAATTTGACCATTACTTTGTAGGTAATAAGTGCAATTCGACTATCCCGAACTCATTAATATGATTCGATTTATTTTACTCGTCGTAGTCGATATCTCGTTATAACCATACTCGCTGTAAATATATTATATTATTTTAAAGTACAATCATATAAATGGGGTTATGCCCGGGGAACCGAGCTTGTTTGCTCGTTTTAAGCAGTATCTCGTTCTGGCCGATCCTCTTTATGTAGTTTGTTGTGATTTCTACTTTATTTTATAAAAAGTTCTATCGATTATTATATTTATTTTTATAATTCCTTAGCGAACGACTTTGGTGTTTTTTTTTTTTTTAATTACATATTAATGATTTATAATTTATACATTATTTGTATACATATTGTACTCACAAACTATTTTCAATGAATGCAAATAAATAGAAACCTAGGAAAAATAAGGACTTCTGTTTATTATAATTTATCAAATCGTTTTGACAATATATTATATACTATACGAGCAAGACCAAGAACAATAGCAATCAAGGGATAATGAACATTTGAACGTCTAAACTGTTTGCAATTATTCTTAACTTATTCAAGACCCGGGTAATGAATGAAATCTTAAAAACAACGACGTGTTTAATAATACACAAATTAATAAATTCACCAAAATCCATTAAATAGTTTATTAATTATTTGAATCAAATTATTTTATTTGAAAACTTTTGTAAAGATCTAATAATTTTTACTACCTATTCTACATATTTTATGGAGAATGTTGATATATAATAAATCTTTGTAAAACCAATACATTTGTTGTCTTCAGAATCTAAAACGTAAATTAATCAATATTAAGTTATCTTAGTATAGTTTTAAAAATAATAAATAATTAAGAATCAAACAAATAATTTTTATAAAACTATAAACACATAAAAGGTACGTCATCATAAAACTAAATAATACTTTGCTTAAAATCTAAAAATATTGAAAAAATAGATTAATTTAATTAGTTATAATATTTAAAATAATTAGCAAATAAATAAATATTATGAATTACAAATTTAAACTACAAAAACATTAATCACAAAATACATAATCTGTGTCAATTGTCACAATTACCGAGAGAAATAATACAATATGTATAATACATTATGTATAATAATAATAATAGTAATTAAATAATGATAATAAATCAAAAACAAATTTAAATTATTGTCTAATTTAAAGGTATGAATAATGATCAAAATATGTTGGCATATAGCTGATATTTAATGTTTCTTCACCAGCATTTTTTAACGATTTATATATAATAATATATTTTTGATCGACTTCATTTAACCTTGTTCGATTACACAAACCCATTATGGTTTCAAGTTTATTTTGAATTTATTGGTTATTTGAATTTGCATTGTCTTCAAACTTTGGTAGTAAAGCCAGGGCTTAAAACTGTTCCTAATAAAGTTGATAATCGGCTCCAGGAGGAGCCGAAAATTTTTTAGAACCGGTAACCGGTTATTGTTTAATTTTGATATTATGGTAACCGGTAACCGTTTCTTTAAGGATATTTCAAACGGGCGTCCGGGAATTGGGCCACATTTTAACTACTTGTTTCGTATAGAATATTTGTTTACATTTTACTACCCGGAAATTGGGCCACAAATTAAATCTATATTTTTAAAGTGTACCCGGAGATTGGGCCATAAAAGTATAGCACACAAATATACTATTAATACGATTATATAATGTTTATTAACTAATTATTATTGTTTTAATATATAAAATTACAATTCGTCAAATAATTAATATTTTTTTTAAATACTTCCATACAGATTTAACTAATTCAATATACAACAAGGTCCATAAAATTAGTCAAATATGAAATAATTTTTTATAAGGAATGCTAATACTCATTTTACAAATATAATATAAGGACCATAAAGTTAGTCAAAAAATAAATAATATGAAAAAACATTTTCTAATAGGTATATAAAAATATAATACAAGACATTTAGATCTATAAAGTCAGTCCAATAATAAATAACAATAAATAATTTTTATAAATAATGCCAATACTCATTTTCAAAATATAGTATAAAGTCCACAAAGTTATATAATATAATATAATATTTAAAAATATAATTATTTTTTTTTAAATAACATGATACAGATTGTACATAATATTCAAATCGGGTTTTTTCCCCTTCTTCATATTTTTTAATTTTATTAAGAATAAAATTTTGTCGAACCAACGTTCGTTTTCTTGTTTTTATTGTTCCTATACTTTTAATCTTAATATAAACATCTGATTGAAGTTGCAATAAAACATTAAAAAAATTATGTATATTTGGATGTGACATATAGAAATTATTTTTGAAATGTGAATGAAAATACTCGACGGCATTTGTAGTTCGAGTTACAGTTTCAGAACGTTACGCCCACATATGCGGAGGGAAAAGAGCATCGTCACTAATATCGTCGTTTCATAATCTTTACACACTATACGCGTATGACTATTTTTATCCATTTCATTTGATGACAATTGATAATTCTATATCATAAGATATTGGAAATTTATTACCTTTTGATCATGCATACGCAGTCGCTCCGAGTAAAGTTTCGTGTGCGCTGCAGTATTAGGAATTGTATCAATTTATATAAAAATATGTATACGGGCAACATAGACAAAACGCATTTAAGCAGAATAATTTTTTCTATGATTTTAAGTAATCTTAGAGTAAACAAATAGTGCGTTGACATCCTCTTAAATATTATTTTATTACAATTTAAAATGTAATAGTGGCCCAATCACCGGGTCTTCCTATTATAAATATAACATTTTAGTGGCCCAATTACCGGGCCTACCTGTAATAAATATAAAATTTTGGTGGCCCAATTACCGTATACCTATGGAAAAAATGGTGAATTGTGGCCCAATTCCTGGACGCCCTTTCAAACACTATAATAACCGTTAATTGTTTAAAAACCGTTGATAAGGTTTTTTGGTAATCGGTTACCGGTTAAAACTGGTTATTAAAAATCATTTTTTTAAAATTTTTTAATCATATATTTAAAACTGTTTATTTAGGCGATTCATGGGTTGATAATGTAACTATTATTATTACAAAATCACAAACTTAATATGCTTTAATTTGGTCGATTTCACTTAATTTCAATATTTATTTTTTCAAACTGCTTTAAAGTTTACAACATATGATCAAGATAATGGTGATCTTAAGAAATCAAAAACTAAATTGCATAAAAAAATTGTATTGTTATAATTTTCTTATTTATAACTGTAAAAACCCGAAATTAAATATAATAATTTTCTAAGATGACACTAACAGTGATACATTGACACAGACATTTTTGGTTATATTGTATAAATACAGTACCTCAAAACCTGGATGAACAGATCAAGCATTCTAAGCTAGCTTTCGGACCGACCCTTGGAGCAAACACTATACAAATAACAAATGCAGAACCAGTAGGGTTTGGGCTCTGGGAGTAATAATTTAATACCAAACTATTTATAAATGTATCAAAATAAAGTATAATGTGATAAAAACCTAAACATTTTTAAACAAATTGCTTAAAAATAAACTTGAAAGTTCCGGGCTAGTTCTCCTATCTATAGTAAGTGGTGGCATAATTGGGGAAAAATATTTAAAAATAGTTGGAAAATTAAATTCAACTATAATAGTCTAATGTAATCATGACATAATTCAAGTATAAATATCACGAAAAACTCGTTAATTGTTTTGGTCGGGAATAGGTTTTAATTATAAAACCGGGATTGAAAGTACGAGGTAATCGCTTTGATGTTAATATTTAGATATTTACCTTGATTACCGATAGTCAATAACTGCTTCCAGCATTCTAAAACTAAAAGCGATTATCGGTTTTCGGTTCTCAAATTTACGGTTTTTTACCGGGTTTTGTTACAAACCGGTTACCGGTTTTAAGTCCTGTAGTAAACATCCATTGTCAATGATCAACCTGCATTCTGATGGCAAAGATACATTAATATAATTGTTTAAAACAATTGCTTCACCATTGTAACATTTGTGAAGGTACTTGCAAATATTTAAATAAATAATATTGTCCAGACATGAACATTTTGTAGTATGTACACATATATATTACATAAATTACACAATAAACAATCAATACATGATATATTTGTTTTCCGAACTTTGTATTGAACATTATTTTCTGTCTGCGAATCGACCAACCAACAATCATCAATCTTCAATACCATTTCTGATTTCATGTTTAAGCTTTTGTTATGAACTGCAATAATTTGAACAACCTTTGAAGTCTTTTTTTGTTTTGAAATTTTTATAGGTAATCCTTTTAAAACCTTTTATCCTTGACTAACTACATAAGTGCATTAATTGGTAAATCTAAGCGTTTACATTTTTTCTCATCTAAATAGCAGTATTTTATGGTCTTATGAAGTGCTTCTAAGCACATATTATTCATATCAATGATTACATGTTTTCTATTAAAATATGCCCACTTTTCTACTCTACACAAATATATAATTTTAAAGTACTTCCCAAAATGTCTGTATCATTTAATAAACCATTTATTAATTTTTGGAGTTCAATATAAAAGCCATGTTCATTGGTTTCATAAAACAGCGCTTTTACGGTTTAGAATACAATGGTTTTTAGATTCTGAGCGGAGCAAGGATTGTATTAATTTTACAATTAAGTTGTCAAAATAATGCTTCGATTTTCTTCATCAGTATCTTTTCTGGTGGGAAAGTGAATCTAATTAGTGTTTTTAAAAAGTCATTTTTGCAAATTCTCAATAGTTTTAAAAAGTGACGGGAAAAACAAAAAAAATAAAAATAAAAGAAACTGGAATTTTTACGCAAAACTGCTTTTTGACAAAATACTTAAAAATCACAAAAGTCTGCGGTTTTTTTTTATTTAAAAATTCATACAATTTATTCTGTTTAAATTTGAAAATTCAACACAGAATTTTTCATAAAATTGTCTACCTTTCTCAAAAAAAGAAGTTTACCGAAAAGTCCCCATAAACTACCGATTACTCGGGAAACTATTTTCTTATTTTGTTGTAATTGAAAAGAAATAACCGTAGACTTCTTTAAATATCGATCAAAAAAATTTCGTTGGGTCAAGATACTTGTAAATTTAATACAAGGTTCCTCATAAGTTGTTATAATAGCATATCAAAAATATTAAAAATACATTGACATAATTTTTTTTTTATAAGTATCTAAAGTTTACCAAAAATCTCGAATGTTTGCAAATTATTTTGTAGTTAAAAATGTATAAAATGATTAGTTTTTATAGGTTAAGATTGAACATTTTAAACAAAGTTTTTGGTATATAGTTCATATTGTAACCAAAAAATCTCAAAAATATATTAACTTTGTTTTCATTTTATAGACATATTTTAAGTTTAAATTTGGACGAAATTAGATATTTAAATGAAGAATAAAGATGTTAGTTATTTCGTTGTAATTTAAAAATATTTTTCGTGGGCGCTTGAAACTTTCAAAATATATTATTATATTTTATTCACTTAATGACATTGTCAAATACAATGTTTTCTGCAAAAATGATTCTACCTACTGTATTCTTGATAAAAAGAAAATGAATTATTTGAATAGCAATGTCATTATAAAATATACCTTGTACTGTAGATTGACATGCCATCTTTGCTCAGAATCGTCATTTGTATATACATTGATCTTATACCATTGAACAGTTTTATTTCTAAATTCAAATTTCATTCAACAGTTGAAAAACAAAACATTGATATTCTCGTTTTCACTGTTATTATAGTATGCCTTATCATGTAGAGTTCCATGCTTAGTATATATGATCTAAGGTTTCGTGGGCTATGACGTCATGGAATCTACAAAAAAAAAATGTTCCTGCTAATAGCCATTCGTGATTTTTTTGTTGTCCTTAGCTCCATTGATAATGATGTAACCCACGGAGTACTGCATTAGAAGTTGTCTATAAAATGATCCTAAAAATCTAGTATTTGGAGGGGCCCTAAAATCGGTAGGTAACTATACTATTTTTTAACTTGTTTCTTTTTTAAATTTTAAAATCTAGGTTATTACATCAATATTTTCTGAAATAACAGGATTCAAATTGAACTATCTAAAAGATAGATCTGCAAAAAAAAAAATATTAGCTGATATAAAAACAAAAGAATCGGAAGGGCTTTGTGAAACGCTCGGAGCCTACTATGAACAAGACGTATTAAAACTAGTATCTATGGAATTTTTTTTTACAACTAAAGAAGGAAAAAAACTAAAAATTCGAGTTCAGAAAGGTAACAAAAAAAAAAAAGGAAGTGGAAAACATTTTAGATCACATCATTATCTCGACTCGTCGGATTATAATGCATTTAGTAAATATTACATGAACAAGAAAAATGAGAAGATCGATTTAAAATGTGATTTAATCAGGGATAAATTAGCTCCTGTAGATAAAATATGCGAATCAATTGGAAAATATTTTGTTCAATTTGGTGTTATGATGTACCATAGTTTTGTTAAACATTTAAATAAAACAAAATATAATCCTTTTCAAAAATCTTTCACTACGAAAGTAAAACAATTTGCTGATAAATTTAAAACTGGCCAAAATACGAAAAAAAAACTTATAAAATGTGTTACTGGTTACTATAATAAAAAAGGCGAAGATATTATTCCACATTATAATGCATTTTATACATTTTATACTAGTAATTTGTATAAAAATGCAGACAAATATAAAATTGGAACACCTAAATGTGATTTTTTTAACCGTATATCTAAAAATAAAAAAATAAACGAAGCATTTATAAAGAGTCCGTGAATTATGAATCAGTGTTTTAGCAAATCCTATTTTTTATATTATAGACATAGCATAAGTGCATAACCCCTCTTTTATTGTAAATATTAATAGTGAAAAAAAAATAAAAGTAATTATACATACCTGATAATATATCTACTTATATTATGTCTTTGTTGTTGTTTTTTTTTTATCTAATATTTATATTATTAAGTAAGTAGGTATGTTGATACATTCAAATTTGGTCAAATTATTATTTATATGTTTAATTATTAATAAATATTTATTTAATTTATTTATTCTTCCATTCATTTAAATTTGTTTATTATAATTATTATTGTGAGTAATTGCTTATCGTCTCTGTCAACTTTTAATTATATATATTGCCCATAACCACGGACTTATACACGTATATACGTAAACAAATTTGTTATTTTTTCTCATTTTTTGGGTTTTTAGTGTATTAAATTGTTGATATTTTGTATGTCGTCGGATTGCTATTGCAGCACCACGTCTTATAATATAACCATATTTGTTGTTGAATCGCATTACAATGACTCTTGATTTCTTCGTTAAATAAACTTACACCACTCAGTTCACGATCCTTGTGTTCTTATTGTCACCCGGGGTTTCCACAATAATAGTCTGCAGAACATCGTCCTCCAAAATCAACACGGTGTAGGTCAATCTAACTTTTTTACGTGAGGTTGTGTTGTTTAAGTTCGGGTCTCTGCCTCCAGCAGTCCAGCCCACACGCTTAAGTCCTCCATCATCCCGGAAGGTGTGTGAGAGACCGCCAAGGTCCTAAAGTAACTCGCACTGTTCCGGATCTAATTCCCCCTGTCGTCACCAACGGCTGTCATAGTCGACATTAGTTTTAAGATATTTTTTATCCGACTTGTTGTGAGCTTTGTGGTCATTACTCATCACCCCGATCCGACCACAAACCCCTCCTTTTTTTAACTAAACTGCGTACACTCCTCTTTTCAGTGTATAAATTGTTGCTCGCAGTCTTATATAGTTATCTCTGAGCACCGTTTATCCTCCACATTGTCGTCGTTGTGCTCGGGAATTAGAGCGTCGCCTACGTGACGCGTATTGTTGGTTGCCTGTCGTGACTCTAGACGGCTGTCCGTTCATTAAACAATCGCCGAAACTGGTACAAAACTTTGGTTGTCTATCTGTATATGCGAGATACGGCCAAAGGTGGGTAAGTTAAGTAAAGAGAACACTAGATTGATAAGTTAAAATTGTACAGTTAATAAATCATTAATTTAACTCGATAAGCTAAAAGTTAATACGGAAAAAAATATTGACTTCACTCAGTTTAAAAAAAGTTCATTTACTTTTTTTAATTAGTATGTATATTACATAAGGAGTGACTGCGTTCTTGAGAAAGATCAAATTTCCTGAATTATAATAATCAATTTTATTGATTTTTTCATCATAATGTACAGCAATGGAGCCAAAGTGTTTGAAAAAAACTATGACATTGTACATCAAGGGGCCACTCACTATCGTATTTATTTATCTTTAAAGTTAAAATTCTTATCATTATTATTCGGATTATTTTTATTTTTAATTTAATATTTGCGTATAACGAAAAAATCATTTTTAAATCAACTGTGAAAAGCTAAGTTATTTCAACTGCCAATTAAACTATAGTTAAGTTTAAAAGTTTAAAAAAGTTAAGTTTTTAACTCGACTTAAACTTTTTAACTAGTTAATGCCCACCCCTGGATACGTCCAACAGGTGGTATAGCTCAGAAAGTAAACCTAGAACACCCATCCTAATTGTTTCGACTCATCGGACTATAATGCATTTTGTCCACGCTAATTCTTACGATCATACCAACATAGGTATTTCTCAACATTTAGAGACCGAAGTCAAACGCATATAATAAAACAAACGTTTGATATTATTATAGGATATTGTAAATTTAAATCGTATAATAATAACGCGCGCTAACCAAAGACGCCTCTACTTCACACGGGTCTATATGCATCGCCTGCAGCTAAACGAGGTAAGTGTTATCGAGGTAAGACGTAGGTATCATTTTAATACTCACGGATAAATAAATAATTTTATACCAAACTAATGATATTTAGCAATATGATCAGTAGGATTAAATTAGACACACAGACGCGTTGTCTAAACTATTATCGTTATTTAGATAAAATCTGCGGTTTGCCACCTTTTTTTTTTATTATACTATCGCAAGTACTACAAAGACAAAAAAAAGAGCTATCAAATAACAATGTGATTTAAATAAGCCTAAATTGTCATCTGTATCAGACATTAAATGTAAATCAATAGAACAGTATTTTATTCAATTTGATGCTAGAGTGTACTGTAATTTTTTAAAATATTTGACTTTTAAACTAAAAGGAAGACTATGATTTAAGCGATGACAAGGAGTCGCACTCCTTTGCACTAAGAATGCAAAATTGTATTGATACGTCTTATTCCTGTAATAATAAGATTATGCCACGTTTTACACTTTTTATAATGAGTAATGACAAATATCCAGAGGCTAAAAACCTAAGGGTGACGTTGATACTTCAAAATTTGATTTTTTTGTGCGCATATCGGCATATCTACAGTTTTTACTGAGTATAAAATAAGCGATGAGTTAATAAAGAGTCCATAAATTATAGTTCCATGTTTTGGTGAATTAATTTTTACGTCAGTAACAGTTTAGCCACATGAGCAAATTTTTTTTTTAAATTACAATATTATACAATATAATATTATTGCATACGAAAAACGATTCTGAGCGAAGACGGTCTGTCAGCCTACATAACTAAATGTACTTTATATTTTTATGATATTATTGCTATTAAAATAATTACTACTAATAATACAGTAGGTTGAATTAATTTTTGCAAAAAACAATGCATTTGAAAATGTGATGGAGTGTATAAAATATAATAATATACTTTAAAAGTTTCAAGCACCCATGAAAAATATTTTTAAATTGCAACAAAATAACTAACATTCTTCAAAATATCTAATTTCGTCCAAATTTGAACTTAAAAATATGTCTATACAAATCAACCGTGTAGATATATTTTTTAGATTTAGTGGTTACTGGTTACACTATTAATTACTTACCAGAAACCTTTTTTTAATTTTTTACTCCTAAGATAAAAGAATTGAACATTTTATATACAGTGAAACCTCTGAATACCGGACACTCTCGGTCACTGAAATAGTGTCCTCTATTTGGAGGTGTCCGCTATTCAGAGGGTTCGGTTTTTATAAAACGTGTAGTTTGTTCCCAAAAGAACGTCCGCTATTTGGAGGTGTCCGCTTTTTAGAGGTTCCGTTAGGGGAGGTTTCACTGTATTTCTAAAAACAAAATAATTTCCAAAGTTTTGATATTTTTAAGTCCAAATTTGAATTTAAAATGTCTATAAAGAAACAGCCATGGAAATAAATTTTTTTGATTTGTATACACTAAGTATTAACTATTCACGAAAAACCTTGTTTTAAATTTTTAAATTTTAGCTATAATAACTGACAACTTGTACATTTTATAAATTTTTAACTACAAACCAATTTGCAAATGTTCGATATTTTGATGAATTTTGATCAAAATTTGATCCTTAAATGCTTATAAAAACACATTGAGCCTATGTATTTCTAATATTTTTGAACTATTGTTATAACAATTTATGAGAAACCTTGTATTAAATATTCAAGAGATTTGACAAAACGAAAATGTTTTTATAGATATTTATAAAAAAAATCCAACATTTTTTTTATGCCTAAAATTACTTTAAAAATTGTCAAAATATTTTTAAAATTTAATGATGTATGTTAAATGGTAATCTCAACATTCGGTGAACATTTTAAGTATCTCTGGTTATACATTTTTGAATTACGACAATGTAAAAAAATCGTTCCTTGCGAAATCGGTATAGTTTACGGGTGAATATCCAATGTCTAATTATTTCAAACGCACATAAAAAATTCGTTTGATTTTCCGGTAAACTATTTTTTTTTGTGAAAGGTAGAAAATTTTATGGAAAATCTTGTATTAAATTTTCAAATCTTAGCTTTAAACAGAACATTTTTTATAAATTTTTAAATCAAAAAAATCTACACATTTTCGTGATTTTTAAGTATTTTGTCGACATTCTATCTTTAGACGCTTATAAAAAACTATTGTGGATTTACGTTAAACTTTTTTTTTAATTTCCACTTATGAGAAACTCTTTTATGAGAAACTTTGTACTAAATATTCAAGTAGTTTGACCAAACAAAACAATTTTTATCTACAATAAATAATTATAAAAAAAAAATTAAAAGAATAGTACCAAAAATGTCTTATGTCTTTAAATAACCTAAAAAAGGAGTCAAATATAGAGTATATTGAAAGTTTCATGGTGTATAGAAAATGCTTATTTAAACATTCAGTGAAAATTTGTTTGCCTATTAATCCATAATAGACATCAAAAAACGAAAAACCTATTAGCTGGTAGTTAATTACTAAACAAAAGTACGTAGGTACCAGCGAGATATGGTTATAGCGATTACCATGTAATAAATAGTATATACCTAATAGTGCTAATACCATTGATTATAAATACTAGTATTTATAGTAAATGCTAATACCTACATAAATCAATATACGTGCAATGTTTTAATTGCATCTGCAATTTAACTATGCCACTATGTGGACCTTGACCTATATAGGGGGCATCCCTCCTATGTACGCCGCGGCCGCTGGTACTTTTGGTAGGCACACGTTTCGTATTCGTATCAGTGGCGCCCAAAACATTTTTCAGGTGTAGCAACTAGCAAGACATAATTTTACCCAGCCACCCTTCCAAAACTGTAAAATGTAATTATCTTTTTTGGTTATCCTAACTGTTAGTATTGGAAATATTAATATACTAAGGAATAGGTATCATCAGAGTTGAATGGGGCTTAAGCTATTTAAGAAAGTGATAGAGTGTCTGAATTTAATCATAAAAGTGACCAAAAAGTGACCAATATAAGTATTTTTCCTAACAACTTTCTGTTATTAAATATTTTTCTTTGAATATTGTTCTTCCTTATTTTAAACGTGTAGAGCCTGCTACACCTACAATCATAGGGTTGATAGCCACTGATTCGTATAGTATACTGTATAGAGTATATAATATATATACCTATTAATAATAATTTAATGACAATATGATAATAATAAGTAAGCAAGTGGCCCCAAGTGACGTGTAGCGAGAACTTCGAGCAATTCTGGACTTTTGCGATTTTGATGTTTATATCATGATTATACCGTTAAAATTGTTTTCAGACTCGCCACTCACGTAATTCCTATTATTTCGCCAAAAAAGTGACAACGTAATATGATCCAACAGGTCAAAATAAAATGAAATCTATGCAAAATGGATCAACCGAACCAATTAAATCTAAAATCGTTAGTGTACCTATACCTAGGTTCTGACCAGTATCGCAATTTTTTATAATACGCATAGAGGTACGTACTTACATAATATAAGTAATAACCAGGGCTGCGAATTAAATGCATTTGCATGTTTTTTTTACTACACTGTATAAAAATAAAGATTCACCCAAAATTTGTTTTGACTTAATTACAGTTCAAATACAAAATTCCATTTGGCATATTTTTGCATATTTTAAGGGTTAGGGCATATGATTACACGTGTTCTTGATTTCTTCGTATTAATAATGCTTATTTTCGTAAATTTGTTTTATTTTTTCGGTCTATCTGGTATAAATATTGGTCCAAAATCAGGATTGTTCTGATATCTACAAATCCGTTATCCGTATATTATAGTAACGGTGGGTTTCCTATATTATTATTTATTATGAATTTATGAAATGATGATTATCAACATTCACGATTTGTCCATGATCCAATATTAGGTGTTACATTATATTACATCGCTTCAATTTTGTGAACAGGCGCAACTCGCAAGACGCACTTTATTTGTTACTTTATTTGCTATAATGCTATCTTATATTATGTTATATGCATCACGGGTGTAGTTTTTTATAATAACATATGGAGATGCCTGAATCGGAGATGGACAAACAAAAATTACCTTGGAGAATTTACAATGAACATTTCAAAATTATTAAAATGATAGATGACCATTTAACTTACTTAAAATACGAAGTAAAATGTTTACATTGTATACGATCAAAATCGTTAACTGCAGACACTAGATCGCCTTCAAATTTGAAAAAACATTTAATTGTAAGTATCTACTATTGTTTAATTATTATTTATTTCCTTTAATTTATGACATAAATAATTTTAATATAAAATATTTTATGTTATATATACTTAGGTGTTAGTGTGTTACTATGTATACCTACATAAAATTATTATTGATTCCTATAAAACAGGTACTTGTTGGTTTTAGTTTAAAAAATATTTTAATGGTACTATATTATATGTGCTTAATGGCCTGAGTAAAAACGTCAGAAATGTATATTGATAAGTACCTACATAGTACCTACCTACCTACTTTTTTTTATATTTATTTAATTATTTTTCTAGACACAACATAAACATATTTCAATAAAGTTTGATGATCGTGATGGCATTGCATTCATAGATAAAGCTGATGAAATAATTTAACAAACGAATCAAAATGGTCAAATGTACAATTAACATTACAAGAAAGTTTAACCATGCGTATAAAAAAGTATAATGTAGATTTCAAAAACAATACAACACAACTACACAAGGTTGGTAAATTAAAAATTTTATAATTAATAATTTAATTAAGCGCCAGTTAAATGTTTATTGACTAATTTTTTTTTCAGCTGAGTTGGATAGAATGATTCAAAAATTGATCCTTAACCAGTGTTTGCCATTTTCCTTGGTTGAATATCCTGAATTTAAATCTATTTTACAAATAGAATATCCTAAATTAAACATATTGAGCCGTCCAACATTAATGAAAAGGATCGATTCTAATGCAATTTTAATGTTAAAAAATTATAAAAAAGAATTAATTTTGGTCAAATTTCTATCACAGCTGATTATTGGTCAATTTTTAAAAAGTTAGTACATACAAAAATAATAGATATTATAGTCTAAACTATATATGACTATATATACCTACCTATAATATTATGTATTTACAATCTATTCAATATTGTTTAAAATATTTTGTCTAGAGTTCTACATATTCTTAAGTTTTCCAGAAAGAATGTACCTACCTTAAAAAAAAATGATTTCAGATCTTATATTGGTATATTGTTCTATGGTATAATTGCTCATTGGTTGAACAAAAATGATTTATCAAGAGTTTCGTGTCTACTTGCAATGAAGCGTTTAAAAGGAAAGCATACATAATATAATGTTTTAGCAAAATCCATAGAGTCAGTTTACACAGAATTTGACATCAATGATAAAATTACATATTTTACCATGGACAATGGTTCCAATTTTATTAAAAGTTTCAAGTTAGTTTTTTTTTTATTTAGCTACTTTATTAAGTAGCACATTTTAATAAGCAAAGTAGATCTACTCAAATTGCTGATATAATAAAAGATTGCATTGGAGTATATTTAAAAATGTCTAATACTACAAGGTGGAACTCTCATTTTGATGCCATAAGATTCCTACTAACACACCGAAAATCAAGCCCTTCTAAATTTAATGCCATGTGTGATGAACTTAAAATTGCCAGGATTAATAATAACAATGTCGACTTTATGGAGGAATATTGTTTAGTGGTGAAGCCACTTGCAATATCACTTGACATTCTACAGGTAATATTTTAATGATAAATATAATGGTAATCTATAAGGTTAAATTTTAAGATAAATCTTCATAGATTTCAAGTTAAAACATTATTATAATACTAAGTTAAGCCACATTGGTGAGCATTGAGCTTTAACTTAAATAGTTTAATATATACATTCTAATAATGTTTGTACTATATTTGTATGTAGGCATGCAGCCTAAGTTTTAATATTTGTCTAATAATTATTTTAGACAATTTTCAAAATATATTAGGTATATTTTTATACCTATACTATATTTTTAAATTGTCATTGTTATTTTTAATTGTTGTAAACATTTATTAGCCAAAACTTAATATTTTATGATTAAATTGTTGTTTAGTTTTTATACTTCCTTATAGCTATTTTATCAATTCCTACTTGTATGAATTCAATTTGTTTTCATAATTATCTTCACATTCTGTTGGAATTATTATAATTGTAGTTTATTTTGTGTTTTATTTAGGGTGAGAACCACATGTATTTTGGCTATTTGCTGCCTACAATAAATGAATTGTTGAGTAAACTTGAAACTATGCGAAGAAAAGAAATTGTATATTGTCAACCCTTGGTGATTATATGATGGTATAAATAAAAGATTTGGGCCACTAGAAGAAAATAATTTCCTTATCGTTGCAGCTGTAAGCCATCCTTCTTTCAAGACTGCGTGGATAAAAAATGAAGTTAGGAAAAATTTTGACATTTCTCTATTAAAAGATGCTATGTGTGAAATGAATTCTGGTACAGTCGACCAAGTTGATAAAAAATTAAATGATGAAAAATCAAGTACTTCTGATAGTGATCAAGACTATAATAATGATTCGTTTTTTTCGTGGGCATTAACAAAAAAATGTAAAAATGTGATTGAAAATGAAATTGCTGATTTTCTTAATAAGAGTCCTACTAAATAAATTAATGTATTAAATAATACTTCATTTTTAAAAAGAGTTTTTATGAAATACAATACTCCTCTCCCCTCAAGTGCACCAGTCGAAAGAATATTTAGTATAGGTGCCTGTGTTTTAAAAAAAAGAGGGGAAAGATGAGTGATTCAAATTTTGAAAAAACAATGTTATTAAAAAGTAATACAACATTTTGTAAAGATTAACAAAATAATAATATAAATAATTTATTAAAATATTCAATGGTTATTATTTATTCTGTAATTATTACAATTGGTAATATTTTTTTCCTCTAAATAGTCATGTTATTGTATTTTTTTAAATAGTTGAAACTTAAAATCTATGGTAAGTAATAACATAATAGGTATAGGTACCTACACTGATATACAATCAGTGGCGTAGATATGATTTTTTTCTGGTGGGGGATTGGCTTTAATATTATTATATATTATACAATTTTAAAAAAAATACTTGTATTTGTATTCAAATACTTTGTGAGTATTCGTAAAATACATTTTTATTATAGTATTTTAAAAGTATTTTTAATACTATTTTTATTCGAATACTAGTATTAGTATTTTAATACTTTTTTAAAAGTATTTTTTACAAGATTGTAGTAACAAATATTTGATACTACAAGTTTTCAGCTCAATAATTAGTTAAAACTTAAAGCACATGTTATATTTTTAGTTTTGTATGTGTTTGGTTACGATTATAAAAGTCTAATTTAATAAAAAACGAATAATCAATAAACTTAATAGCAGTAAGAACATAAACTTGAGCATTTCTAAGTTTTGGAAAGATGAATGGCTTATAAAACGTGCCTATTGACTCAATGCAACATTCTAGATGTTGTCAGAATAGAAATCTTTAATAAAGTTAGAAATAAAATAAGGTAGGTACTCTGGTAAAGACAATTTTGATTATTATTAGTTCTTTTTAAAATAATTATCGATGAAAAAATTCTTATAAGTTTAAAAAAAACCTCAACAAAAATAAAAAGTTTACTGAAAAGTCAAATTAATTTTTAATGAGCGTTTGACGATCAAATTGTTTTTGATATTGGTTAATCACATAAATATTACAGATAAGGCAAGATTTTTTTTTTATAACTATTCTATGATACAATTTTGCCAACATTTATCAAAATCACATTTCTCGTAAGTATTTCATACTGTTACTATAAAATCTAAAAATAATAAAAACACAGTTTCTTTAATAGATATTTTAATTTTTAAACTAAAATTTGGACAAAATTAGATTTAAAAAAAACGGAAAATAACGATTTTAGTTATTTTTTGTAATTTAAAATTTTTATTCGTGTGTATTTACTTGAATCTTTTAAATTATATCAATTGAAATGTTTACGGGAAAAACTAATTTAACCTACTGTTTTACTAATAGCTTAATAAATTACTTTAATAACAATATAATATCGTGAAATATACTTAGTAATATAGGCTGACAGACCGTCTTCGTTCAGAATCGTTTTTCGTATTCACTAGTTTTATATCATTGAATTAAATCTAACATATTCATTTTAGTGGCTCACGCAACACTTAATGTACAGCAAAGTGGTACTTACCCTTTTGTCCACTTATCTTAACGTTGCTAAAGGGCTGTCGTCAAGGGTAGGCAGCGATGGCATTTGCCTAGGGACCGGCGCTTGTAGGGGCCTCGCAATTCGCACTTCTATTTGATAACAAAATATTATTAAAAATTATTTTAATTTTGTTGGTTTTTGTATTGATATTTTTTTTTAATCCAATGATTTTACAGTATAACATATTTTGTATGGAGAAAAATATTATGCTGTTGAGTTTTTATTTATATTGGGTATTGACGATATTGTAGTATGATATTTAAATTGAATGCAGTAGGTACCTATACCTAAAACATTATTTTTGGTAAATTGTCGTTGTAGACGTCTTGTAGCCTACATTCCCGCCAGTGTCACGTCCATATAACATAATATCGACTACCCAGTTCAAGACTGCAACAACTAAAAAAAATCGAAAAATGAGTTAACCACATAATTTTTCCGGATAAATAGTAAATGTTTATTTAGAAAAATACTCCCACAAGATCAGGACGCGTATCAAAATCATTTTGTTCATCAGACTCTCGTATTTCAGATACAATACGGTTCGATAAAATAGATCACTTTGTACAAAATACTGAAGGAAAAAAAAAAGATGCGCCGGAAAATATTGCAATTCAATTGTACAAACAATGTGTTCTGTTGCGTTATGTATTAGTTGATTTAAACCTTTTCAATGATTCTCAATGATTTATATTTATTTTATTTTGTTCGTACAAGTTGTACCTACTTGTACCTATAAGAATATGTTTTTTTTTTATATTTACTCAATATTTTTTTGTGAATTAATAAAAACGAATTATAAAGTATATAAATAATGCCTAATTTATTTAATTGTGTTTGACGTTTATTTACAATTTTATACGTTACATTTTAGGGATAGAAAAAAAAGTTATAAAATAGCTTAAATAGGTATGATAAGTGCCCTGCAGTAGTGCAGTGCTGCTATATGGCAACAGCATATATCTCAGAAACTGTAGATTAAAAAAAAAAAAAGAATTCGGGCGCTAATGGGTTAATAGCTATATATAAGCTTTGTATAATATTTGTTTATTATAGTAAAATACAATATTTAGTCATAAATTATAATGTTTAGCTTTTCATCAGTAGCGCAATTTGGTTAGGTAGCATTTTTGGTGTTGCATTTTTTTTTTATATGATTGTGGAGCTTTAAATATGCATACACCTCTCCCCACCCATGATTTTAAGCCAAGAGGGGGATTCCATTTTTATTTTAAATAAATAGTGAGAAGTTGAAAATTGAAAGAGAAAAGTTTTCATAGTATTATTCATTGATTATAGAATATACTATAATATATTATATACTATTACCTATATATATTTATAATATATTTTATCTAGTATATTTTATAATCAATGGTATTATTGATAGGAAATCTTATTGGTTTTATCCTACAATAAACTATACAGCCTCGCATTTTGCAATTTAGAAATTGCCTAAGGCCTCGCAAATCGTAACGACAGCCCTGGCTGTAGGTATAATAAATTGTAAGCATTTTTAATTTGTTTTAAAGTTTCATAAATCGTCCAGTTTACCACGCATAAAAATAATGTAGTCGATTTAACTCCAAACAACGATGTCAAATATCTATTAGTTAAATCAACTGCATAGTCATTTATCTCAACCGACAACCACAATAAAACGTTGACTCGAGCGTTCAGTGTTTAGAAGTTATATTATTCATAATAACACCCAAAATGAGTTAATTTAAGAAGTTTTAGTTATAGCCTTGTAGGTATTCAGTATAATTTAATACTGGTTGTTGATTTGACTAAATATAGAATGTTATTTTATAACACGAGCTCAATTCATTTAGAACTACTTTTGTTGTTGTTTCGACTCCAAAATAATGTTAAAATTACCCGTTTCGGAGTGTTATTTAAACTTATTTTTACAAAGTATATTCCTTTGTCATATCTTATGAACAATTTATTAGAATGTACCTAACCCTAAAATTAAAGTGTAATTTGTTTTCGAGAGCCCGTTCGTGCCTTCACAATTTATTAATTTTGTATTTTCGTTAAATTAATAGCAAATGTGCAAAACTATAGTGTACCTATTTATTATTTAACGAGATATTTCCCATTCGGTTGTCCAGACGTCCAGTGACCTGCATCTGCAGCACTACATGGACCGGTATGTACCTACCACACACATTTACTACTTATTATCACAACTCACGGGCATAACTGCATAACTCTTAGATAGTTATCTCCGCTTTGCTATGTGCTTACTCAATGTTCTTTTAGAATTTTGTAATCGAGCGAGATATGTTGCATGCATCGGGATCTGGACCTATAGCAACGCCTGTTCATTATAAATTATAATATTATTACCTATCTCTGTCGATACGAACGCCAACAGTAGCTGCAGTCCAGATTTGTTTGAACCAACTCTGAAAAATATAAACGTCAAGAGCGATTCTTCTGTGCAGCATATTATGGCGGTCGAGGGATATTCCCCTTATTCGGCTAGTAACGTTACAATCGAAGAGCACATAAAACATGGCACATATAAGCAAATGAACTGGACAAAAGAAGTAAGTTGATTTACATTGTTCGTGTATGTGTTCCTCTAGAGTTCTAGACATTAAAATTAAGTTGGTACATGTAAAATAATTTATGTATATATTTTAGGCATACATTTAATTACTTACCTGTTTATTATTTAATTTAGTTTAAACATTACCTATCATTTTTAGGCTGTTTTGGAGATTTTAAACACAACTAACGATGGTCGTTATATTTTAACTGATTCCAACAAAAATAGTGGCTATTTGTCTGATTACTCACAAAATATCCTTACACAATTGTTAATAAATTATTTATTTCAAGATCAATGCAAGTATGTATATTTGTGCATATATTTATCACTTAAAAGGCTCATTATTTTACTTAATTGAAAAAAAAACTCTATGTTATAAGACACATCATTTATTTAAATTTTTTCCTACTGCATAAATAGTGCGAATCTATTGCAATATTTGTAATTATAATTATATTTTATTTAACAAACAATTTTGTGTTATTTTATAGAGGAACTGATTTATACTTCAGAAAAATTTCAAGTATTATAATAGAAATTTTTCCTAATGAGTCAGAGGTTAGTATATGTGTATATTTATATATTTATTTAGTGGTTGGTGGCACTATTTTTTAATGTAGCAAAATTGAGTTTATACTTAATAGCATATTATATATTTGTATACATTAACACAAAATTTATTTTATAATTTCATAGAGTAGGTATAAATACAGTATTTATTAATTACATACATAGTATATAGTACTA
This sequence comes from Neotoxoptera formosana, assembly GCA_022818045.1. Taxonomy (NCBI): domain Eukaryota; kingdom Metazoa; phylum Arthropoda; class Insecta; order Hemiptera; family Aphididae; genus Neotoxoptera; species Neotoxoptera formosana. Next base: position 5,963,268 of record CM040630.1, read on the forward strand.
TATACATAAATAAAATAATAGATTTAATAACAGTTAATTTTAAAATCATGTTTTTAATATTATGTACTTAATTGTATAGAGTATTTATTTTATTCCTGCAAGAGTTGAAGGAAATCACCAAGCTCAAGCCAAAGGAAAACTCATAGAACAGTGGAAAAATGTATCGTATAGATTAAGATCGGTTGGAGCTATTAAAACACAAAAATAGCCCAAATTCAAATGAGAAATCTCCTATTAACTTTGCGGATTTGTAGTAAAGTAATTAAAAAAAAAAGTAATGTAAAATTAGCAATTTAGAAATTGTTCATAAAATATCACTTAAATGTTTGTATCAATTTTTTAAAAGAAAAAATGCAATTTAAGTATAAGACTTTTTAAATTACATTCAAAAGGTATTTTTAATTTTTACTGTATTTAAGTTAATAAGGTAAGTAATAAGTAATGAAACACCCAATTTATTTATTTTTTTATATATAAATGTCCATTAAATTATGTTCTTTTGACAAAAGAGTGGTTAGAAACTTAAGGTTAGACAAAAAGCTTAAGAGAAGTTCTTCTAAAATGGGAGTTAACGTATCCTTTATGTAAGCAAGAAATTTAAACTACCTCTGCAAGGCTGGAAAGGAAGTGAGGTATGGGTAGGGGAGGGGGATTGTGACGCCCGGTCATAGTAATTAAAGCCAACACTTGATACAGACCAATCAAATAAACTCATATCAAGTGCCAAAGTTTGTAAAAAATCATTTGCGAACAACCATGACTGGTGAGCGATTAGTCAATCTTATGGTACTGAACTCATCCAAGGACATTTCGGACGAAATTGACATGACGATAATGATAGAAATTTGAGCAACCCTTAAAACATGTCGAATAAATATGTAATCCACAATTATTGTAAGAACATTTTTATTATTATTATTATTATTATTATTATATATTATTATAATTTATAGAACCTATATAAAAATTTGGTGGAATTACATTTAAATTATTAGTTTTATTAATTACTTTCTACTTTTACTAACATTTTAACAAATCCTACCCAATAACAATACCTAACAGATTAATATGATTTAATACATATGTTTTTACTTTTTAGACTAAATGACAATAATATGTATTTGATTAAAGTACAGCAAAAAGTTATTTAAGAATTTCTCTAGTCATTTTTGCTTTGGTTATTATTTTTTTTTTCTAGTCAGTAAGTATGGAATTTGTAGTCAGAAACTTTGGTATGACACCCCTTCCCCCAATATTGATTAAAAATGATCTAATCTTTTTATATATTTATATTTAAGTAATACATTTTATTATCATGTATAAGTGTTATTTATGTGAGTTTTATGTTTTTTTCAATACAAGAGTTACTATGCATTTTAAAGTTTTCCATAATTTAAACAATACATCATTACTTATTTGTAAGGTACATGTGTTCGAGATTTCAAAAGTTTAAACAAATTTAGATGGCATTTACATAACGACCATTCAATACACCAGTCTGAAGTGAAACTAAGTTACAAAATAGCTATATTCTTACATACCTATATTTTGAATAAGATTTAGATTTTAATTTAAGACCACCTATTTTTCGCCAATATTAACTGAACTAACTATTCCAACTATATCTACTAATGTACCTAGTAGATAGAGAATCTAGAAATGTAGATTTTACAAAAGAAAAAAACCTATTAATAATGAAAGTGACAGAATGTTGATGGTTCAACATTTCAAATAATTTCATTTTAAATGAACCTTAAAGGCAGTTAAAGCTTTCTTTGAACTTCCCGGTGTATTGGAAACGGCACAGCAGTATTTGAATAATTCTTTAAGCAATGACACACATATATTAACTCTATTACTCCATTCTTAGATAGTTCCACTTGGAAGTTAATAAGTGTGAAATAATTAACAAAAATGAAAATTTAATTCAAAAACAAAATAGTTTTTCCTCGTTTCATAAATGTTGACGATATTGTATTGTAATAGTAAATCGATTGGGCTCGGGAGTTCACAAAATAGGTTGCATTTATGATAGTGTGTTGCCCTCCCTCCAGAATTTTTATCTTAATTAGATAATATTTTTGTTGCTTTTTTATTTTATTCATCAGATAGAGGCCAGTGTAAAGTCAATAACAAAACAATGTTTTCGACCTTGATTAAAGAGCTAATTGAATTACAAGAGAATGACGTACAAATATTTATAAATTCTGAAGTGCATACAATTTATTTTTTGTCTTGGATTATTGTTGGGAGTAACCTAGCTTTAAACACAATCTTAGGGTTCGTTGAAAGTTTTTTGACAAATTATTATTGTTGAGTGTGTAGTAGTTCCCGCAAATCAGGTCTCCAATACATGCTTAAAGAATTGACAATGATTAGAGATATAGTTTAAGATCAAATTATGTTTCACAGACAAATGAGTTAGTGTTTTTAACCGAATTCCTAATTTCCATGTAATGGACAACATAGTATATGATTTTATGCACAATATACTGGGAGGGGTTATTGCTCGTTATGATATAGCTGACATTAAAAATCATTTAATAAAGAAAAATTGTTTTAGTTTAGATAAACGCATAGAACTTTTCAGCTATGGGATAATTTAACATAAAAATACTCCTTCCAGTATTAGACAAAACTTTAAAAAAAGGTTATATTATTATTATGTCTGCATCACAAATGTCTAGTGCTCTATTTTGGACTTATAGTTAGAGATCTGATACCTAGAGGAACTGATGCGTGGCGTTTATATATAAGTTCGCACAAAATTATCAATTTATGTTGTGTCAGAAAAATACAACCCAAGTGTTCAGTTCAAATTGATTCTATTGTTGCTGAACATAATCAATTAAACATACAATATTCAAATCTATTGCTAATTCTTACCATGTCAAATTAACCTTGGGTATATTTTAGCACCTAAATTACAATTACAAACTCTGAATCGCTTGTTAACACTTTCAGGTTTATAGCTGATTTAAAAATTGGTGCTGGTAAAAGTGTGATTTCCAAAAAAATGTTACCTAACTTAAGTTTAATGTTTTCAAAACTATACCTTCAGAGTTGGCTAATCAAACATATAATGTATCATGGGTAGATTATATTATTATAAAGGTATATATTAAAAGATTGGATTAATCTTGGTAATACAAATACAAATCTTGAAGGTTGCTTATTTGGAGAAATAGATCAAATACGTCTTGTTGGTCTAGAGTGCCATATTTTATACTCAAATCATTAATACCAATTGGGTTTGAATGCCATTTTCAAGTACATGAATTAAATTATGACTATTCAAATATTGATCGAATAGGGTATTATATCAATAAACTTGATAATCCATATCCTACTGTTGCTAAAACTTTAGATAATAATAAAACATAATATATTATATTAAGATAAATAAATATATACCTACACATGTATAACTCTTTATATTCTAATATACTTAATATTCACTAAATATTGTTAGTAAAAAAAATGTAAATAATATAATGTTACCTAGGTATATGTTATAATGTTATAATGTGAAAATGTTATGTAATTATATAGAATTAAATACAACTATTTTATTTGTATGTAATTTATGTTAGATGTCTATTTATATCCACGAATTAATAATTAAATCATAAAAATTATTAAATCAATTTTGTATTTAGGCATAAATAATAAAAATTACTCTAGATACATGAAATGTTCATCAAATATTTATATAACCATTTTCTATACACAATAAAATGTTTAATATATTTTGAGTCTTTATGAGTTATCTGCGCTCTAGGCATAGGTAAGAAATTTTCAGTTTTTTTGTATTATTGTCAGTAAACATTTTTAAATAGATAGGTCGAAAACTTGAAAATTTAATACAAGGTTCTTCATTACTTGTTTTGATTGAAAATTAAAAATCAATTTGCGCGTAAGTCTATTATAAAAGTTTTTTAGCGTCTAAAGTTAAAATGTCTACTAAATATGTAAAAATCACCAACATTTGTAGTTTTTTTTTATTAGGGAATTCATGAAATATTTTCTATTTAAATCTAAGATTTGAAAATTCAACACAAGATTTGGGGGGGGGGGGGTGGCACGGCATCTAGATCTAGCTACCCGTGAGGTAAAAGCTCAAACAGCAGTGTTCGGGATCGCTAAGCAAATAGGTACTGACGAGGTATGTAATGTGTGTTGTGTAAGATGTGTACCTATTTGTGTATGTGTGTAGTGTGTGAGCGTGTCTTCAAGACCACAAAATTAAACTATTAAAAAAAGTAACCTAACAGAAAAATTATGTTACCTAAATATGTGTACTGCTGTTAAAAAATATAAAAAAGGTACAACTAGTATGTGATATACTGATATATAATTCACAGCAACGCTGATAATATAAATAATATTGAGTTCTAATAACAATTTATTACAATAAAACTAGGTATTATAATACGGCTCACTTCTGGGCTCTGGGCCAACAGGCAACAATATAAAAGATTAATTATTCATAATAGCTTTTTAAGCTACGTGAAAATATAAGCTACGTTATAGCTACGTGGCCCCAGAAAGCCATTTAGTTGACTATGACAGTAATAAATAATTTGACTGTCTATCTATTTGAGTCTTATAAATATTATAATAATTTGACTACTAGAGTATTATGACATAATATATGATATATATAATAATAAACACAGAAATAAAGGGAAAAAAGGGTCCGCAAGTGGGTACCATTCTGCTGTACAGTAGGTGCCGAGTGGGTCACTTTCGTGGATGTGTTAAATTTGAATTCAATGATATTTTATGATATAAATAATTGTATACGAAAAACGATTCATAGCCAACATAACTAAGTGTTTTTTAAGATATTATTGCTATTAAAATAATTCATTTTACTATTAATAATACAGTAGGTTGAATTAATTTTTGCAGAAAACATTACTTTTGAATGTTTAATTGAGTGTATAAAATATAATAATATACTTTAAAAGTTTCAAGCACCCATGAAAAATATTTTTAAATTACAATGAAATAATTAACAACGTTATTTAAATATCTAATTTCGTCCTAAATTTTAACTTGAAATGTCTATAAAAATTAACGATGTAAATAATTTTTTTAAATTTTCTAATTACACTATTAAAATATTAAATACTTACGAAAAACCTTGTTTTAAATTTTCAATCCTTAGTTATAAAAACTGATCATTTTATACATTTTTTATACATTAACTACAAAATAATTTGTAGAATGTTCGATATTTTTAAGTCCAAATTTCAACTTAAAATGTATATAAAAAGTAATTTTTTTTTTGATTTTTTTCAAAATTGTTTTTTAAATCATTATGAACAACTTTGTTTTAAATTTTCAATCCTTAGCTATAAAAACTGCTAATTTTATAAATTGTTAACCTTAACTACGAAACAATTTGCATATGTTCGATGATGAATTTTGGTCAAAATTTGAAGTTTAAAATTGAAATGCTTATAAAAAATTATTTCGTTTTACGTTATTTTTCGTTTAATGATGTTCTATTATTACTTTTTGCGCAATGTTTTATTTAATGATATATTATGTATTTTGCTGATCGTCAGGTTTTATTTTGTGGTATTTCGTTATTTTTGTTCATTGTTTTCTGTTATAATTACATTTACAAATTTCAATCTTTTTTTGTCATATTATATAAAATTATTATAACGTTTGCAAGCTCTGATTCTATATAAGATAATAATATGGAGATTAGCGCCCACACAATGTATAAATAATTAATAAAGTACTACAATAAAATATATGATAAGCTGGCGATTCGCGCTCACACAATTTAGTATTTTTACTTTCACAATTAATATAAAATAGTGATACGCCCCTCGGGGGCTCGCCAATATAATAATGAAAAAAGATAATACGTTTTACTATTTGACTATTTGAGTAAAACAAAAAAAAATATATATACCTAATAATTTTGACAACTTACGGTACGAGACAAAATATGGGCGGCTGTGTAAAATTATACTTGAGTGGCCAATGCGGCTGCATGGGATAACGCAACAGGTAATCTACATATTACATAACTTACCAGACACGTCATTCAATAATAATAATTATAACCAAAATAAAACAATACAATGATGTGGTAATTATGGCGTGTAGGACCAGCTGTTCCACCCGTGATCGTGCATAAATATAACTATTTTTAATTTGTTGTTGCGCCGGCAACAGTTGATAAATAACTATTTTTAGTTAAAATAATTTTTTTAATTATTTAAACAAGTGGCATTTATTTAGTTCTTGATAATTTATTATTAGTACCTATTACTTTTTTTAACAAAATAATTTACGAACGTCATTGTTAATAAATAGGTATTATATTAGGTATTATATATGAGCAAGCGCCTATAGGTATTTATAATGTAAGCATTAAGCAATGTAAGCGTTCAGTTAATTTCGTTGCATTTTTCTTAAATTTAACTCAAAATGTTACTCAAAATAAAACTAAAAAATCTACTAATAACATTGGTAAGTATCTATTTTAATATTTGGATTTAGAAGTATTATATAAATCTTGTTCGGACGAAAACCTCGTTCGAGACGACTCTCATTAAGTCGAATAACAATGGGAATAAAAATAATTACGACTTGCTTCGATAAGTATATACCTCAAGGCTCGTAAAGTATCTTATACACCTGATAAACACTTCAAGGGTCAAGACAAAATTCGAGTTCTGAAGATGTCCGAGTTATTGCGACTCGACTGTAAATAACAGGCCCAAATTCTGTGGAGGAGTAATTTAGAAAATTATAATTTATTATAAAAAACTTGTGAGCAAAAAAGAATAATGTTGTGTGATAAGGGGTGTAATTATCTAGAAAAACGATTTCACGTGGAAATGAACCGAATATGTTGTAGTAGATAAGAAAATAAAATTGTCATCATATAAAGAAAAGAACTTATAAAACTGTCAAATATGGTTTTTATTTTTTTCAATATCATTTACCACAAAAAGTAAAAAATAGTAGCCTTAAGAACAAATATTGTTTTAATGTGCACTATATACAAGATACATTTTAAATTTAACAAATTGAGCAACTTCCCCTTTTTTTAGTATTAATATAATAATTATCGAGTAAATAGATGTCACAACCAAATGGTTTTCACTCGCCCTATTGCACGAAACTTTTTTTTTAACATTTCATCACAAACCAACAATGTTTAGTCGTGTGGGCGTCTACTATTATAAGTAGCTATTTAAACAGTTAATTGTAGTGATTGTACAAAAAATGCATACATTTTTGATACCTAATTTCTGGAATAGCTATAAAAGTATTTTATTACAAAAACAGTAGATATTCGTAGGAATTAATGAATAAGTGTTTTTTACCTACTGTGTCTAATGTGAGGAACTGAAAACTTACATTTACCCTTAAAAATACCTCCCAAATCATACTTATATTTAAAATCAGTAGGCATATAATATTATATTATTAATTATAATACATATTTTATAGTAGGTTCAATCGGTTATTATATTTATTTTTATAATTCCTTAGAAAAACTTTCGTTTTTTTTTGCTCAATTACTTTTTAATGATTTATAATTTATATAATATCATTTTTATACTTTAGGTGTGATTAATTTATTTTGTTGCCAGTGTTTAAATGATATTGACAGTTACAATGAATGCAAATACATTTAAACCTAAGAAAAATTAGGATTTCTTAACTACCTATTTATTATTATTTATTAAAATATGTTGACAATAAATACTACCAACAAGACCAAGAACTAGCAATCACCCAGTTTTTACCGGAGCTAAGTATAATATCTATACCTACTCTATAGGTAACTAAAATCTTAGAATTATTCATATTATCGTAGTATTCGTAAAAGATTAAAATAATTTTAGGTCAGTAACGATCTTTCCTCGATTATGAGATTAATGTTTAAAGGGAAATAATATTAAAGCTGTCGATTTATTAAATGTATTGGAAGTACCTAAGGAGAATACCTACCTCGAGGGTTAGACCGGATGCTTCTCGAGTGTGATCTTGTTTTTCGAGGTCATTGGTTCGATAGGTAAAACGATATTGCCCCCGGAATACTGCATTAAGAGTTGCCTAAAGTATGATCCTAAAAATCTAGTATTTTCAGAGCCCCTAACTCGGTAGGTATCTATATTATTTTTTAATTTTATATTATTTTTTAATGTTAAAATCTAGATTTTTACATCAATATTTGCTGAAATAACAGGAATGCAATCAAAAGCAGATAGAGAGGCCAAAAAAAAAAAAAAAATTGATAAGAAAAATAAAGAAACGGAAGGCCTTTGTGAAACACTCGGAAACTACTATGGACAATACCCATTAAACCCAATAACTATAGAATTTTATAAAACTAAAAAAGGAAAAGGTCTAAAATACCGAGTTAATAGAGGTAACAGAAAGAGAAAAGGAACTGGAAAACATTTTAGAAGCCATGATTGTCATGACTCGTCGGAATATAATGCGTTTAGTGAATATTACAGTACAGTTAAAAAAAATGCGATCAATAATTTACAATGTGATTTGATCAGGCCTAAATTACCATTGGTTCCCAACATTAAATGCCAATCAATCGGAGAATATTTTCTTCAATTTGGTGTTGATATGTACTATAGTTTTTTTAAATATCTTAACAATATAGGAAAAAAAAATAGAAGAGGTTTTTTTTCAAAATTGATGACTAAACATGTAAAATCTTATATAAAAAGATATGAAGCAGGCCAAAAAAAGGATCAACATTTGAAACGACTTCAAGCTGATCTTAATGATCATTATAAAGTACAATGCGAAACGATTATTCCACATTATAATGCATTTTATACATTTTATACTGAAATATATATAAAGGATAAAAAACATCATATTGAAACTCCAAAATGTGATTTTTTTGAACGTTTAACTACAAAATAAATATAAACAAGGCATTTATAAAGAGTCCATGAATTATGGATCAGTGTTTTGGTGAACTAAATGTACGTATGATTATAACAAGTAAGAATCTATTTTTATAAAAAAAATTAATTAAATCCTACCTTTTATATTACAGACATATAGGATATAGCATTACCATAGTTTTATTGAAAACCATAAAAGAAAAATAAAGAAAAGTAATTACATACCTGATACTATACCTACATAAATATACTATGTCGTTGTTTTTATCTAATATTTATATTATTAAGTGAAGTAAGTAAATTGATTCCAAATTTGGAAAAATTATTATTTATTTGCTTAATATTAGACAATATAAAAATAACTACCTACCTAGCAGTTAGTTATAAATAAAAAGTGTAATTAGTAAAATATCCCAAAATATTATTGTTAATTGTATGATTATAATTTAAATTTATCAATTTTTCGAATTTTGATCAAAATTTGAACTTATATTACTAATAAAAAAGTAAATTAAATTTATTTTGACTTTTTTGAGCTATTTATGAGCATAATACATTTTTGGTTTTTAAAAATTTTTTTTTTATATTGATAATAAAAATTATTTTATTTGGTCAAAAAAATTGAAAATTGAATTCAAGGTTCTTCATAACTTTTTGTAAGTGAGCATTTAAAAAAATGTTGAGCTTAAATCTATAATAATAGTTTTTTATTAGCGTCTAAAGTTACAATTTCGAACAAATACGTAAAAATCACGAAAATTTGGAGTTTTTTTTTATTAGGAAATTCATTAAAATCTTTCTTTTGAAATCTAAGATTTGAAAATTAAACACAAGATTATCCATAAGCTTTCTTCTTTTCACAAAAAAAAAAAATTACCGGAAAGTCAAATTAATTGTTAATGAGCGTTTGATATTAGACATTGGATATTCACCCGTAAACTAAACCTATTTCTCAGTGAACGATTTTCTTATTTTGTTGTAATTCCAAAAAGAACAACCGTAAACATTTAAAATTTTCACCAAATGTCGAGGTTATAATTTTCTATACACCAAATAATTTTAAAAATTATTTGACAATTTTTGAGCATATTGTAAGCCTAAGAAATTTTTGGTTTTTAAACATTTTTTTCTATAAATATCGATAAAGTGTTAGTAAAGATTAAGAGGACGCCACACCCGCATGTGTTGTCTCCGTCTTACAAGTGCGTAACATAGCAAATTTTACGCTCAGCAGATCACGCGAAGCTCCGTGAATTTAAAATTTAGAGTGAATTGACGTCTTATAAAAATTAAAGGTAACATTATTATCGAGGGCATCTCATTGGCTTTTTATTATATTTTTATTTAAAAGAGAGTTATGAGTATTTTAAAATTGTAAATTGTTTGTATATCTTAAAATACTCAAACTCCCTTTAAAATTAAAATATAATAAAAAGCCAATGAGATGCCCTCGATATTAATGTTACCTTTAATTTTTATAAGACGTCAATTCACTCTAAATTTTAAATTCACGGAGCTTCGCGTGATCTGCTGAGCGTAAAATTTGCTATGTTACGCACTTGTAAGACGGAGACAACACATGCGGGTGTGGCGTCCTCTTAATACAAGGTTCCTCATAAGTTGTTGTAATATCAGTTCTAAAACATTAAAAATATATATCACTGTTTTTTTTAGAAGCATTTAAAGTTTACATTTTGATTGAAATTCATGAAAATATCGAACATTTGCAAATTGTTTTGTAGTTAAAAATGTATAAAATGTTCAGTTTTTATAGCTAAGGGTTGAAAATGTAAAACAAGACTTCTCGTAAGTTTTTCTAATTGCAGTTTCAAAAATGTTTAAGATACAAAAGTGCTCTTTTTTTTAAAGAATTTAACGTTCACATTTTGACCAAAATTCATCGGAATCTCGAATGTTTTAAAATTATTTTCTATGTAAAAATGTAAAAAATGTTCAATTCTTATATTTAAGTATTCAGAATTTAAAACAAGATTTCTCTTAAGTTTTTCATGTTGTAACCAATAAATCTAAAAAATATGTTTTCATAGTTGAATTTTATAGGCATTTTAAGTTTAAATTTGGACGAAATTAGATATTTAAATGAAGAATAACAATGTTAGTTATTTCGTTGTAATTTAAAATATAGTTATTATTGGTGGTTGAAACTTTTAAAATATATTATTATATTTTAAAACCTCGGTGACATTTTCAAATTTAATGATTTGATTGTTATCATAATAGCAATACTCTATACAACCATTAGAACCTGTATACATTCAAATAAATAATTATAAATTAATATTTAAAATTCGTATTTGCAAATAAAGACCTATTATAATATGTAGGTACGTACTTTAACATTATTGGTACCTAGATATAACAGTTTCATCACAAATCACAAAAAATTTAGCTTAAAATTTTCAAAAATAAAATACCTATTCTGTCAGATCTTAGAATATTTTTACACATGCTAAAACCATACCTACTCTCAACATCACATGACGTATAATTTTTGAGTTTTTAAATTTCCCCAGGAGTTATTGTAGTGAAAATCTTCAACCAAATTACTTTCATTTTTTTAAACCACCTACCACTGCTAAATTCTACCATAAAACATGTATTTAAGGTTTTTATTGTTAAAATACGCAATAATATGAATTTTATTCAAAATATGCAAAATAAAATAATCTCCAATTGCTTTATCATGACGTATAACTCGTGGATATATCAAACAATAAAGCAACAAACAAAAGTTGCAAAAAAAAATTGCCAATGCATGTATAATCCTAGAATATTAATTATAACTTTATAAGCAAAGCTTGCATTTGAAATTTAAAAATTTTGTTTTCCGTTATTTACAATCTTAACGTTATAAAATGTTTGCGTTTATTGTTTATCGTTAAAAAAAATCTATCTTGATTGCTAAATCATGACGTGCAGAAATAATATTTCTACGGAACAATATTATAACTTTTAAGTATTCATAACGTTAACACCACCTCTCCAAAAATACCCAAATCCAAACGGTCGCTGCCATCGTCTCCAAATGCACCTATCCAAACAGAGCAAAAAAAACCAAGTCATATACTCATATGTTTCACTAAATAAATTTGCTGTCCTGGCGAACGAAGGGGATAACGAAATGAAACTCAACACCTCTTGCGATACTTCAAACATAATCGACGAATCTACTATACCACTAACACTCAACAGGACAACATCAGGGGTCCACCAATATATGTTCGAAACATAATCAATTACTCCGCTTTCAAAAATGCGTTAGTACAAATCACCGGCCAGAACGGGTTTACTTGTAATAGTCTACGTCTTCTTTTCTAATATTATTCGCCCTCATGGACGCCTTATGTATAATGTAATCACGAATCATCTAATGGCAACCAGTGCCTGTTTTCACTCCAACGGCCCAACATATCGACCATATAGGTAAGGTCATAATCAGAAATCTGCACCACACAACATTCATCTCTGATATATCTGATGCACTCTCGGAATTGGGTCACCTCACCAGACGAGTCACGAACGTTACCAAAAACGACCACCTGTGCCCGGTGTTTCTCGTGGAGCTAAATCCCAACATCAACAATAAAAAAATTCTAAATGTGTCCTCAACTTTGCACATCAAAATCAAAGTCGAACTACCCTATAGGACCAAAAGTGGTTCACCTCAGTGTCGAAACTGCCAGAGCCACGGTCACACAGCAAACTATTGCCATTATCCTTCGCGTTGTGTCGATTGTAGCCTGTAGGGGTGACCACTCCACAGACATTTGCACTAAGGACAAAAAGGCAGTCCAGCCTAGTGCGCTCTTTGGATGGGCGATCATACTTTCAAAGTTTCAACTACAAAGGATGGCCATCATTTAAAGCACTTCTCAAACGCAGCAAAACGTCTCTTTCAAAACCGTAAAATCCAAATACCGTACTCTCGTATCATCATCTCAAAACTCCCCCTCACCTTCCCAAAGTTTCTCACGCCTCCGTCGCCGATTTCAATACTATCCCATTACCTAATAGCCACAATAGCATAAGTCGTTAGCTAAATTTATCTGTGTACTTTCCTCATTAATTAATCCCCTAATCATGCTTCTCACAGCTGTTCTTAACAAACAACTTATCGCATAATCCAATCATTATTCCACCTCATTAACTATATTATTACAATAATTCTATTCTTCGATCCCGTTATCTATAAATTGCACATTTTAATGGGTTTTCGATCCATTTTTATTTTTTTTTATCTAACACTCTTTTGTTACTTTAGTGGGTACCTACCTACTTAAATCACTATGTTTCACGATTATTTTGTATGGTACATTTTAATTATCCTATCTTATATTTTGATAATTGTAGAGCTATTATAGTTATACCCTAGACGCTAATAAAAAAAAAAACTTTTAAGTAAATAGATTTTAAATTATTTTGTTTTGATTTATTTTTTGTTAAATGATATTCTATTATTATACGTTTTGCATTTATTATTTTGTTTAATGATATATTATAATAATTATAATTATTGTTGTGAATCGTTATGTTTTATTTAGTGGTATTTATTATTTGTGTTTACCGTTTTCCGTTGTAATTACGTTTACAAATTTCAATCTTTTTTAGGTATGTCATATATAAGGTTTGCAAGTCCTGGTTATAAGTTATTCATTATAAATTGGCCGTTGGCACATTGCTGATTTGCGTCATCACTTCAAGTTAAAATAATATTTGAACGCTGAATGGTTTTTTTGTACCACAATAGAAAATAATATAATGTATTTCAATATATTGTGCAATAGTGATTATAATAGTTATTATGCAAAGCTATAGTCTATAACATAGGGTATTCAGGGTTTTTGTGGTATTATTTTTTATAAAATATAGGTATGTTCTATAGTACCTATAAATATTAAATTATATTTATTATTATAATTTATATTAAATTATAATATTTATAGTTAAATAAGTACATAAATGACATATGGTTTAAGTTTAAAAAAATGTCACATGGGGGACACGGACACCTTCACCTATAATTATGTTGATTCCAGAAACAGCACACTTTTGATAAAATGCATGACAAAACCTCACACTTTTGGTAGGTTAAAACTGCCCACATTTAATAGGTTAAACCCGTACAGTTTTAAAAATGTTTGTTTAAAAACCACACACTTATGATTTTGACCACAAAAAGATCGATAAACAAAAAAACGTATACTTTATATGTATATAAAGTTTTATATGTATTATTTATTATTTATTCTCATTATTCTCACATTTCTTCAAAAAAATTTATGTATTCAAACATTTTAAATATTAATTAAAAAAAATTTTAGACTTTCAAAGTTTGATAAGCTGAAACCGACTGCCGACGTTTTTAAAAAATTTCATGCGAAAATTCGTCCACAAAAAGTAGTGTGTGGTTTTAATTCACTATAAGTGTGAGGTATTTTGCTATACAATGATCGATAAGGTGTGCTGCTTATGTCTTTCGACCTTTTTAGGGCCAACATCAAAAGTAAGCGGTTTTCGAATGCAACCTATAATGGTAGAATACGAATGCGCGCGTACCCTTTTGGTTTACGATTGCGCGTGTTAAATACGATTACACGATTTAATAACACGAAGATACAAATTCTAAGATAATTATTGTCGTATTTATCTGATTATCTCATCTTTTATCGTAATTTTGAATTCCCACCATGTACTCACATGTATGTAGTTGAGTTACCAACTAATATCTGCTGTAATAATATCATTTATCATCATGGAACCAGTAAACGAAATACCTACGTGTAATTTTATAATATTTATATATATATTTTATAATATTTTACGATTACGTTTTGCAAACATTTGTTTCATCTGACAGTATATTTCCCCCAGACGTGTGGGCTGGTAAACCATCACTAAATTCTAGGTAAGATAATAATATACTATCTGAATGTAGACATTTTTTTTTAACTGAAATTTACATTTTCACTTTTAATTTAAGAACTACAAATGGTCCGGAAAGTTTTCACCGTACTTTTAAAGGACAGTTTTATGCGTGTCATCCTGCAGTTTTAGTACCTAGTAATTTCTGTTTTAATTCAAACGCAAGCCGAAACGTCTACAAAATTGTATTCGATCGTCCCAAAAGGTTCTATCAATAAAATGGCAAAAAAAGATAAGCTACTCAATAATAAAACTATTGATTTATATAACAATTATAAAAATAATAAAACCCCTGACGAATTAATTATTTATTTAAGTGGACTTAGCCAGCTTTATAAACCTAAGAAATTGTAAAAATAATATTATAATCTCGTTTTATTTTTTGTAGTTTTTTTTCGTAGTTCCGATATCAAAAAAATAAAAATGATATTGTATACATAGCTTATAGTGTAACCAATAAATTAAAAAAATAATTTTTTATAGACATTTTAAGTTCAAATTTAGACAAAATTAGATTTTTAAATGAAGAATAACAATGTTATTTATTTTGTTGTAATTTAAAAATATTTTTCTTGGGTACTTGAAACTTTTAAAGTATTTTATTATATTTAAACACTCAATTCAGTTTTCTGCAAAAATTAATTCAACCTACTGTGTTAATCATAGTAAAATAATTATTTTATAGCAATAATATCATAAAGTAAACTTAGTTATGTAGGGTGACAGACCGTCTTTGCACAGAATCGTTTTTTGTATACAATGATTTTATATCATTTAACTCAAATTTAACAAATTCATAACATTGACCCAGCAGAACGGTACCCACTTGCTGACCTTTTCTTTTAAATTACATTTAACCTTTTATACTACGCATATATTTTAATCACACTAACACATATATATCGTAAACCAGAAGAATAAAATAAAGAAAAGTAATTACTATAATTTAGTATCTACTTGCCTAATGCAATATTATGCTCAACATTTTAAAAACATTTTATTAATGCCTTTAACCTTGTTATGTTTTTTGAGAAATTTGAGTGATAAATGTAAATTTTTATTTAAACTAAATAGATTAGGTTTATTAATTATATGATTATCTTTAAAATGGCAGCAGCAAATTTTATTATTTTTGGTTTGTATTGGATTATTCAGCCTATGTAGAATAACATAAGAGAAAATTGTTGAAAATGAGTTAGAAAGTTAAAAAATACTTTATAAAACATATAACCATTACATAGTCCAAATATTTATTAAATTTAGTGTTCAATTTGCTTTAATTTCTATATGCTGAGTTGTAATTTTAATATTTAATAAACCAGAAGATAGCATAGGCCAAAAATGGTAATTATCAATCAATTGTTATAATACTTTTAGATGTTTGTGAAATTAAACTATTTGATTTTTAAATTTAATTACTTACAATATAAAATTAAAATATTTTAATAACTTTGTTGACTTGTAAATAAAAAATGTTCTGATTTATTCTGTACATTTATTCAAAATGATTTAGTTTTCAATATAAATATCTAGTTCTAGTTCATATTCTGTGCATGGCAGATAAACTTATTTTGCAAGAAGTTGACAATAATAATGTTAATAATATTATAGCAATTTTGAATAAACATAAAGATTTGGAAATCTTTACAAATAGTTTGTTTTAGATCCAAATCAAAATTCCTATTTTTCAAAAATGTAGCTAGGTATTAACATTTTATTAAGCAATACATTTTCATTTATTAAAAATAAATCCTGAATTATGTAAAATATTATATTACAAATTATGTTACCTTATAAATTATAAGGTATAATGACTATTAAAATAAAATGTTCCACATTTTCATTGATCCTAAGCCACATTTATTTTTATTTTGGTTAAAATATTTTTTCTACTATTGTTTTGTTTTTTAGTAGATCAAACTTAACATTAAATACAATTCTTCTAACCGTGAGGGTGAATAGTTCTTGGACACCATGCAATTGTTACATACAAAAAAGTTATACTTATTAAATTAATTTATACATTTTTATAAACAAGTCAATATTACAAATATAAAGTTACAAAATATGAGGAAACACTTTGAATCTTACTAATATATTGTGAAGTCATAACTCATAAGTTATAGTTTATAATTTAATTTTTCTATTTTTTCAAATACCGTAACAAATATAATTGCATACTAACAAATCAAGACTCATTGAGAATTTGACAAAATTGCAATCGATAGAATTACCGACTGGTTAGAAAGGGAACAACACTGTGAAATCAAACACAACCATTTTACAGGACTAAAATAATAATTTTAATATTAATTGCATAAATCCAAGCAATTGGCTTAAAAAAAAAAAAAACGATAAATAAATATTATCAAAAAATAAGAATTTAATAAATGTGAACAGTTAATGGAACAAATGCAGTTTACCTAACCCATACAAGTCTTATAATTTTTTTTCAAAATGTGTTTTAAAAATATGATTGTTCCTCTTTTTTACATTGGTAGAGTGATACAAAAAAATTTATTAAAGACTCTTAAAATTTTTATTGAAGGTTTGTAAGGCATTTAATGTTAAAAAGATTTACGATTTTTCAAAAACTTTCAGATTCAGTGTTTTAAGAAACAAATTTACAAAAATAAAATTTATAATGATTATGGGTACTATGGAATTTTTTCCCAATTAATTATAAGGAGTAAAAATACAGTAATCGAGGGTAGAAAGGCCAAGGTGTTACACTAACAACGGAACACTAGTCCAGTTCACCTCATGACTACACTTTTGTTTGAACCATGTTACAGCTTCAATCTCTCGTCCATCATAGGCCTAAGGTATTTAAAGGATGATAAAAATTGTACATGATTTAAACCAGGGGTCTTCAACCTTTTGAAGCGCCGGGCCACCTATTATTTGTATTAAATCCCGTGGGTCTAACCTAACCTTAGGGCCTACATTGAACCGTATACAGTAAAGTTATATAGTAAAAAAAAGCAAGAAAAAAAATATGTTCTCATTAATATATAGAAAAATACATGCTATACTTTTAATGTGTTCGCGGGACACAAAATAAAGACATGATGGACAGCGGGTTGATGACACCTGACTTAAATCATTATTATTAACATTTCGAACATTTTACTTGACATATTTTAGCATACGCAATTACGTATTTCATTAATTTACAAATATTTTGCCATTTCATTGTCTGCTTCGAGGTTTGTGATATGTACGTACTACGTTTAAATTATAATTATGTAAATGATGTAAATCACATTTTGAATAGTAAAATTATAATAAAATAAGTAAACATCGTATTACAACAATAAATTTATATTTAAATATTTAATAGAATAATATTTTGTCCGTCATCGTATTTTAAATGAAAATCGGAATTAATCTGATAACAGTTACGTGGTTTCTTCAGTAGTTCACTTCATAATATCATTCACGATCGACGTGCCTATAATCATGACAGAACAATAATAATCAAGTGATTACGACATTTTTGATAATAATATCAAAACGTGATAGCCGTAATCGTCAATACAACCTGTTTCAAAAATTCAAATTTAAATATTATGTACATGACAATTAAGTATTTTTGAGTTCCACACACATATTTTTAACGCAATTCTTTTTATTTTTTGTATTTCCATCACGACTGCTTTACTTTGATTTGCCGTCAATATGTCCGCCGACGGTAGTACTAATCCCTTCAAGTATTTTCTGGCTGGTGGTTTCGGCGGTGTGTGCACAGTGTTAGTGGGTCATCCATTAGACACTATTAAAGTATGTTAACAATAATAAATTATGTTACTGAACTGTTATGAGTTAGGATGTGTTAGGCTAACAAGAGCTTCGCGAGACTTGCCAATAATACATGTGTGTATATGCTAAAAACACAGGATTATCGTCGACAAAAGTATTATATATTACCTATGTCAGGTTGTGGTATGTTCATAGGAGTGGGCTTATGTGCATTTCAGATGTGAACAATGACCTTGCTTGTCCCCGTTACTTGTATAGTAACTCTGATATATTAGTACCGCAACTCTTAATTTATAAGATGTATAGATCTTTAACCTTATGTGTGGCTATTTTATACAAAAATTTTCAACCAAATATGTGTTGACTATGATAACATGTAGTTTATAGTAAAAAAAAATATTTTGTCGGAGTCATCTTATTTTATCTATTTGTGTTTCTGTTCGAGAAAGTTGGCAAAAAAGTAGTTTTTGCTAATTAATATAATTATTATTATTTAAACACAAATTAATCAATGTCCCTTATCATTAATATTAGATTTGAATTTTGATTGAAGTACTAATTATTTGTTACTATTATTATTATTTTCATAATTATTATAGGTAGGTACATTAAAGTGTAATATTTGTGTATTAGAATTTCTCATTAATAATTAAGACTTGAAAGTATCTATACCGCAAACTGATTATTATAAAATTGTTTTAAAATTTGCTATGATGTAGTAGACTTGTAAAACCATATTATATTATATTTATTAGTTTTAAAATAATATTAAAAAAAACAAATTTTATTTAGAAACTTGAAACAATGAGATTCTTTTATTTGGATTCTGGTTTCAAAAAGTACACTTATACAACATTTGTACATACCTACTGGACTTAGGCTATTAGTAAATTGTATGATGTATTCTTTTATTTATACTAACTGTAAAAATATTTTAAGTAAATACTTATACATATATCTTATATATTGATTATATAGTAAAACATATTTGTAGTTTTTGAATTTCTTTTTAAATATTTAATGTTTAAAATACAATTTTTCTTCATTTGAAATATACCCAAAGAAACATAAAAATCCTTATTCTACTTAAAAGTTGACAATTTCAGTAGTCTAGTCACGGGATCACAATTATCGTAGGGGGGGGGGGACAACCAGAGTAACGCTTTTCCAAATGACCACTATATAACAAATGTATTGGGACATAATTTTAAGCTTAATGTCTATGTTTGAGAATTGTTATTTGTTTGCCTATGATCTATAACTTTTAGTTATGGAATTGGCTGCATCCAAGGATTTCTCAACTTTAAAATGTACTTTTATTATTGTGTGTTATCTACCTATTTAAAATATATGTTTACCTTTTATGTTAAGCAAATTTTATATTATAATACATATATTAAATTAAGAAGTTTTCCATCTTTCTGATTATTTTATTATCTACCTTTAGGTTAGATTACAAACGATGCCACCAGTGCAATTAGGTAAAATACCTATTTACAATGGTGCATGGGATTGTGCGGTTAAAACCATAAAGAGAGAAGGTTTTTTTGGTCTATATAAAGGTAAGAATGCCTAATGTATAGATATATCATGTATACATATATAGCATGTAGTAAAAGTAGAATATTCAAGTATTCAATTTTCAGCAAAAACCAAAAGTACTGTTTAATTTATTTTGAATAATTTATATTTGTGTGTTCTAATGGCTATGGTGACCAATGCCACAACTTAGTCATTAACAAATAGGTAATAAAGAAATTTGAATGTCTGTGGTCTTAATAAATGGAACAACTCGACAAGTATATACATAATATGTATTTCTATAATACAGGGGTGTAATTAAGTGGGTTATAAGGGGATAGATCCCCCAGAGCCTTTGATGTATGATAAAATAGTATTCTTAGCTATCCCTGTAATTGAAAATATACTGAACATTTAGTATTTTGTGTGTAAAAAAATGTCTATCCCCCTGCTATTTTGTTTAAATTCTACAAAAAAATATATTTATAAGTACAAAATTGAATCATTACTCATAGTTATTAAACCAATCAAAAATTATACTTTCAAATAAAATATTTGTAATACCTAAAATTATATTATAAATGCTTTTCGATTGCAAATAAAAAAACCTAAAATCCATCATAATTTCTTAGTTATTGGGAAATTTTAAATGTTGAATAAAAATTTTAAAACATCATAGAAAAAAAAAATTATATAAAAAAAATATTATTACATAATCAGTTTATTTATAGTGTATATCTATACAAATTAAATTAATACAATTATGTCTTATATTATGTAATAGTTATTATTTAAAGTTATAAATTATAAAGATTATATTGATAGCTAATATTTCTTTTTAATAATAATTTTATTATTTATACTGTAATATACAAATATTATAGGTACTTACTCAATAACACAAATTGTTTTATAGATTTTTACTGCTAGAACTTAGTGGGTTATTTCAATGACTTGCATTTTGTAGATGCTTTAAAACTTGTATTAATTGTAGTTTGGTGTTGAGCTTTATGTGACTACTATATTATATTATCAATGTCAGTACTAAAATTGTGAAAAATCAAGTAGAGAAGCTCAATTAATGATTTTAAAACTGGTTCCAAGTATAAAATCATTTAATGCAGACATGTGTAGTGATTGTCATGCTTTCCTTTTGTAGTATCTAAATAAATTGTTCATAAAACTATATGCACATTTTCACACTCATTTGATGAAAATTCAATGCTTTTAACTGCAAACTATGAACTAATATAAAATATTTATCTTTAAAATCTTTAAATTCAAAAAAATGATGTATTGTTGATTTTTTATCAATTTAAAGGCTTTATCTCCAAATTGAATATCAAATTTAGTTGGCCAATGTTTTGATCCAAAAACTTTTAAAAATTTACTTTTAAGAAATTGAGTGCACTAATATTATCTTATTTAATACAATTTTACAAAATAAATAAAGGTATGCTAAAAAAGTATTTTATTTAAAAAACAACTTTCTATCCCTTGCTCCAATGAAAATAAATTATAGTAAAGGTGTTAGCAAAATATATAAATATAATAAAGGAGTTCTGTCTCCCCGTGTACCGCCTAAATTTAGCACTGACTATTGTTTATTATAGATCTGTTTTTTAATGACAAATACCAAGGTACTGCAACATATAACTATTAGTTAACCATAATCATTGGATTTTTTACAATAAAATAATTTTATTTCACAAATTGTAAAATTAAATGTCCAATTCCGAATAGTGCTTAAAATGCATATTGTGCAGTTGCTTTTAAAAATATTAAGCTTATTTATATTTTTTTTTTTTACTTTTTAAAAATTATCCATATAATATGATTTTTAAATATTTTACAAAATGTATAAAATATGTATTTTTAATTTTTTATATTATAATGTTTCTCTTGAATTCAAAAATAAATATTGAAAAATTTGAATACAATTTGAATATTTGTATAACCCTGCAATAATAATAATTATATAATCAACCAAAAAAAAAAAAAAATGTTTAGCTTACAAATTTAATTATAATTTTAGAAATATAAGTTTATCAGTTTTTTATTTTCACACATATTCTTGCTTTAATTAAATTCCATTTATAACATATTTATTTTTTAGGTATGGCAGCTCCAATAACCGGTGTAGCTCCAATATTTGCTATAAGTTTCCTAGGATTTGGACTGGGGAAAAAAATGTTTTCATCTACCGGAGATAAGAAAGAAAATTTAACTCCTTCACGACTATTTTGTGCTGGAGCATTTTCTGGTATTTTTACAGCAATCATAATGGTACCTGGAGAACGGATTAAATGTATTTTACAAGTACAGGAATTTGGTAACCAAAAATATGATGGCCCAATCAGTGTTATTAAAAACTTATACACTGAAGGGGGAATAAAAAGCTTATACAAAGGAACATGCGCTACATTACTTAGAGGTAATTAATTTCAATAATACTATTTATATTACGCCATTAAAAATACTAAGCATAACAATTACTATGCATTTAAAATTGGTACAATTTTGATTGTATGTTGTAATTATTCTTTAAAAATATAATTTAGTCTACAGATATTTAAATAATATATTATATTGTATATTATTTTTTGAATGAATGTAAAAGTGAGTATTTCAATATTAATTTCATAATTTGTTTTCAAGTTTAGAATCAGAATTTTTTACTTTATGTTTTCTTTTCATTTTAGAAATTTCTTCTTTCAATGACAACTTGCTTATAGATGAACCATTATTCAAAAGTATACTTCTTTCTGTAGTAATATATTCTACATTATTGATTATTGATTCTGGTGTTGATTCAATAATTTTCATTGTTATATTTGGTCCTGTAATAGTATTATACCTGATGCTTGCAGTGTTATTAAAAATATATTCAGAAAAATTAGTCTTTACTGTAGCAGTATTTTGTTTGATATCTTGTTCACTTACTGTTTTATAAAGCTTTAATTCTTTATACTTTTTTTTTGTGTAAAGTTTACTGTATGATTCTTTATTGCAATTCATGTACTTTCTCAAAGCATATGATACTGTCTTTCCTTTCAATTTTGTTGGACTTGAACATAATGGTTCTAATTTTTTGTTATAAATATATGTAGTTGTACTTTTAATTTTACAGCTATATCCTTTCTTTGAATGTTTCCATTGACAAGTATGTTTTTTTATTTCTTTCGAGCTTTTAGTCATTAATGAAATATCCCACAATTTCATCCTGCATGTACAGTGTAGTGAATTCATATCTAATCGTATTAATTTAAGATTAGATACTGTTTTAAATATATCATCTGGTAAATCAATCAACTGATTATTATTTAAAATTAGTTCCTTGAGAGACATTTGTTGGTCGAATAATCCAGGAGGCAATTCTTGGAGTTGATTATAAGACAAATCTAAATGTTCTAGATTATGAATACCATAAAATGAATCCATAGACACAGATAGTATTGAACAGTTACTGATTATGAGTCTTTCAATGTTTGGTATTTCAACAAATGCATCAAAAGCTATATGTTGTATGAAACCTTTGATTTTAAGTTCTACAAGATTGGGAAGTCCAATCATAAAGGGTCTTTCTAAAATTGTCACATTTACACCAAATAAATTCAATTTTTCTAGAGAATCCAAACCAATAAATGCATTTTGATGTAATTGTAGCTGTGTGTTATTTGTTCCCAATGAAAGCTCTATAGTAGCATTTAGCACTTCAAATGTATGTGGAAAAACAATCTCAATCGGGTTGTTACTTAAATCTGCAACTTTTAATTTCGGTAATGGTGGGAATGTTGATTCTGATAGAACAGTAATAGCATTATCTTTCAAATTTAAATAATTCAAATCAAGAAGGCCAGCTAACCCAGTAGCCTGCAAATGTTTGATTTTATTATTAGCTAAAGATAAGCTTTTAAGTACACTAGCACCATAAAAAGAAAAATCTGGAATGTATTCAATAGCATTGTTGTCTAGAATAAGGGTTTCCAATGAATCCAATCCATTAAATAAATCCCAAGATATATCTTTTAGACCACAATTTGTAATTCTTAAAAACAATAAATCTTTTTTGATAAAAAATAGGCTATTGGATTTTGCTCTTCTTTTAGTTTTTTTATAGGTTTCATAAGGAACCGCCTCAATATCTTTGGGCTGTAAAAATATTAAACGGTTTTTTATATTATTGTTATGGTCTTTATGTAAATAAGTAGGTAAGACTGGCGAAAGTTCATTAAATGCATATGAATTTTCTTTTTTGTAAACATTAGTGTCTATTATTGGAATTGGTTCATTACTTTCTAAAGTTAACTTATCTAGTGATACACTTTGAATGTTTATGTATTTTATATTATCCATATATTTGAACATTCTATCTGTAATATGGATTTTTGTTGAATTATTATTACCATGAATTTCAAATGAAATTAGTTTTGGCAGCTTTATATCATCTTCTATTGTAATATTGTCTGAATCTGTTGTTTGAAATAAAACTAATGCCTGAAAAATTAAATGATACATCTTATGTTATTATAATTTATTAACATATGTTTTAAATTTTACTACTTATTAATTCAAATTTAAGATCAAACCAAAATGATAAGTTTTTAACGTTTTTAAGGTTTGAAAGAATGTAAATGTACAACACTCTCTCATTAAATTGTTATCAATTGATTATTCCAAAATACTATGTACCAAATCAATCAATTTTAAAGAAATTTTTTTTTTTTTCATCAATACATTTTTTAAATTTTAATGGTTTTAATTCAATCACTCTTAGTATCTTTTTTTATATATTTATGTGGAAATTAATTGAACACTATGTATGTACTTACCTCTGTATCTAATGGAAGAAAATTTAAAAAGTCCTTTGGTTTTGTAACATTCATAAACATACATAAAGCAGTTTTGAAAAACTGTGTATTGTGATAAGCTATTGGTTCTTCTTCATTTTCTTCAATAACCTTTAATTAAGAACATTGGATTTAAGTAATCTGTAAAATTATTTAAGAACTTATTAAACTATTGTATCATGTTACATACTTCATTTTGTGTATTTGTGGTATGTGGTTCTAGTTCAGTTTGTAGTCCGTTATACATCCATTTAACTATTGGTAAATCCATGAAATTTGTGTTCTTACAGTTACACGCTCTTGGACAATCTTTGCCCCATTCTAAATTGATATCAGAACTTTGTACCTGAGATAAAATTATAATTTATAACTATCATAAAATATATTATACATATTCTAGAATGACAATCATAATAATCATAAATGTTGTATGATAAGACTAAGAGTCACATATACAAAAATTAAATCATTAAAAAACATAGATATTTTTTTTTTAGAAATATCTTGTAATTTTATAATATTAAACCTATTGAATCTTTATATTTTTGAACACTTTAGTGATACAAATATGATGCATTACAAGAAATTGGAAGTATAAAAAAAAAATTATTATGACTTAATAATATGAAAATATTATAACTTAATAAGGCCGAAACATTAATTTAACAAGAATATTAGAATAAAATATAGACGAAGCTCATTCATTTTAATTTTAATTACTGTATTTATTACTAAAATCAAAAAATATATAATAAAATGTAGGCTAAAAACAGAAAAGAGGTAATATAATCTATATCTGTACATCAAATAAATGTGTTAAAATAATAATCAATAATATAATAATATCATAATAATATTGTATGATTTTAAAACATTTAGTATTTTTTATTTTATTTGAGTCTAGTTTTAAATTTAGATCAAATATTTTATACAAATGATCATTTAGTAGCAACAAAAGTATACTTGTGCTTGAATTTTTAAGTTGACATAATTATATTTTTAATACTTAAAATGTTTAATGCATTTTAAATTATGAAAAATATATGATTAATAAGTTAACATATATAATTTATGAATAAATAACAGTGGGTAGTATAATTGTTGGCATATTACAATAAAAATAGAAATGTTGTTAAGATTTTGATTTTACTACCTATAACATTATAAATTAAAAAAACAATGTTCATGATTAAAGGTTTCGGTACTATTGTATAAGTGTTTAACCAATACAGTTTTATTTTGAAGTTCAGATTACGGATAACGAAATATAATATTATATATATAATTTATAATCACTATTTATTAATAATTTTTTATTGAGCTTCTACTGGCCTATCTAAAATAGTCAAATTTCATGAAACTATGTTTATAATATATTATTTGTTTAGAATAATTTGATACCATTTAAAATTATTCCTTATAAAATAATAAGGATATTATTATATATATTTGTAAATGTATATGAATTTATTTAATATATATTATTAAATATATAGAGTTTTATTTGATATTTACTATTAGTTAAATTGAATTGATATTTTCAAAATTTACTTTTAAATAGTTTTTCAAGAATATAATTAAATAAATCCATTATCTCATATTATGTGGCCGTAGTTTAAATTCTCTTTTACATTTTTGTTTTAATGAGACAACATTTCAAAATATTTATACATTATTTATTTCTATTTATAAAAAAATAAGAAATAATAAGTAATAATAATATATTATGAAAATTTGAATATGTTTTAATGAAAGTAAACCATTTTAATTAAACTGTAATGCTTTATTATAGGCTATATAATGTAATATTGTTATTATTTGAAAACAATTTATGAAAGAAATATGAATTATTGTGTAGTTTAGAACATAAATAACTAATGGTCACCATAATATCCTTTTAAATGGTCAATACCAGGGTTCGTACGTAAATGCATGATTTGCATAATAATCTTGCTAAGTTGTATTTAATGCTAGATAATATAGAAATCCATTTCAACTGATCATGGTTAAATATGTGAAGTTTTATTTTGTATATTTTTGCATATTTAGAGGTTTTTTGCCTATTTTGCATATTTTGCGTTTTTCTATTTTATAGACATATTATTTATAATTTTGATATTCCTATTAATATTTTTATATTAATGTGTATTTTTTATGCAAATACTTTAAAAACAAAAATTTGATGAAAAACACTATAATTTATCATTTTTAATTATTCAAAGTGAATAGGAATGGCTGTGACATAATATGATTAAAAATAAAACAATACTCAAACTAGAAATAATATTAAACTTTTAAAAATATGAATGGATATGTCTTGTTATTTCAAAAATTATTTAAGATTTTTTTATGTGCATATTTCTGAACTTTTTAAGTCATATTTCAAAGCATATTTTGCCAGTTTTTAATGCATAAGTGCATGCTTATTTCGGCAATTTTTAGAGCATGAATTTATGAGCTCTGGTCGTTACATTAAAGTTAAGTTTAAACATAACTATATAATAATGAATTAATTAACTTTAACATAAGCATTCTTTTAATCTATTTATTATCAACGAGTTAAAATTAAATTACAATAATGCAATATTATGTTTTGATTATAGGTATTAGCATTATCATTTAGGTATTATCGTTAATTAACACTTATGTATTTTGGATCTTTGATTCTCGATAATAATACTGAAATTATATTATACAAAATTCTTGATGTCTCAAAAATAAAATACCCATCTATACCTATCTGTGAAAATACTTATATTTTTCATTATCTCAAATATTTTTCGGTTTCCAGAAATTTGAGTTAGGTACTGAGAGTTGAATGAATGTGTTAATTATTTTTAAGTAAACATATCTATTGTAATTAATTTATATACTATTTTATTAAAATAATATGTATAATTATGTTTTATTATATAACAAATAAATACAAATTTAAAGAATAAAACAGATAAACAATGCCATAAGGAAATTACCTTTAAAAAAACACACATCACAATAACATACCATAATAAATAAAACTTGCTATAAATCATTTTATATGTATTTTTAAAAAAATTTTAATTTACACAAACATTTACTTGTAACATACTATATCATAATAATAATAATTTAATTTCTATAATTGATGACTGAATGAAATGTTTGACCATTGAATATTATTATCTTATTTTATTTTCCTTCCTGTTATAACTAAACAGGAACTCGATTAATGTGTTTGCCGTGGGAGTAAAATGATACTTTGTAAATTTATCAGTTGTATATCACAATGATACTGGGTGTTTGGCACTACATATAAAATTAAATATCTTTTTAGTAATAATTTAGTAGTACATATGTTAAACTTTTTTTTCAACAAAAACATCGCATATTATTTTATAATATTACACACACACACACACAAATATATATATATTATATACTATACATATTTATGAAATATTATTTTTAAAACTTATTAAGTCAATACCGACCTGAATAGGTACTTAGAACAGTATTATTTGGATCTTGGTATAAATAGCTTAAAATTATTTGAAGTATGAAAAGTTGAAATACCATTATGTGCCTATGGAAAATAATAGTATGGTAGTATTATAGAACACTAAACATAATCCGTAATCGCTTAAAGTTTCAACTAATTATCCACAAAAAATAAGTAATAAGGTTAATTACAGTTTGCAGTGCTGTGCTAACTAACATTGGCACCCCATGGGCCATGGTAATAATGTTTGGCACCCCTATTACATATACATATTTAAACCTCAACAATTGGTCGCTGTGCTTTGGTTACCCTAAAATTCGTGACGACCAAGGCACTTGCCCTATTTACCAGAGCAGGTCAGCACGACGCTGGCCGTTTGAATATTCAATTTTATCAAAATTTGAGATGCCTGTGGACATAAATTATGCCTATGTGGCTATGTATTTTAGATATCGTTAAATTTCAATTAGAAGAACTTATGAGAAATTGCGAAACCTTGTATTACATTTCCACGCATTTTGCGGGAGAATAAAATGTTACCTATTCAAAGGACGTCGCGACGTACCCGCCGACCGTTGACACTAAGCATAACACACCAAAATGTACGTTCAGCAGTTCTAATTTTGTGCGTTTAGCTGAAATACAAGAATGAATTAACCTACGTAGGTGTGTCCTATTGTCGAATTTAAATGTAAAAACATTAAAGTCGTGGTTTTAAGATGTTTACATTTTTAAGTAAAATTTGATCATTTTTAAATTATATTATATTTTACATACTTGTAATTCACTTAAAAATTAAAATATCTTAAAAAGCAACGAGAGAACACGAATAACATTTTTAAATTTAAGTTTGACATAAGTTCAATTCACTCTAATATTTAAGCCAACAACACAAAATTGGAACTGCTAGATGTACATTTTGGTATATTATTATATGACTTTACTTTAGTAAAACGGAGACAATGCGTACGGGTACGACGTCCTCTTGTGTACACAGTACAGTAGTTTTGGGCCGTTATATTTCGTACCCGCGTAGACTCCACCTGGACCTTGATACTCCCAGAGACCTGTCCGACTTAGTCTTTAGACTTTAAAGCTACAATAAAAATCATGATCAACTTTAGGCCGACTGTTTCGGAAATACTCTCGTTTTTCCACTGTTTGTGGCTAGTCGTTATAGTGTTACCAAATTATTTTAAAATGTACCTATCGGTAATTTTTTACTTTTGACCCATTAAAAACACCAATTAAATCCAATTTGCTACCAGAAACAACCGTAAAAGTTTAAAATTAAAACATTTTTACTGCTTTTAACTGACGTCAGATACAATTTTTTTTATATACCACTTGTATATTATATTGTTAAATCAAAGTCACTCATATCACTTCTCATATTTGTTTGACATTGGATATTCACACATAAATTACACGATTTTCTTATTTCGCTGTAATTCAAAAACAAATAACCGTAGGTAGGTACTTGCAATTTTCACTACATATCTATGGCAGCTTTTTCTATACATGGTATAATTTTAAAAATATTTCGAATCTTTTTGAGCTATATATAGGCTTTTAATTTTTTTCAGTTTTTTTCTCTAAAAATATTGATAAAAAAATGTTCTCTCTATCAAACAGTATGAAATTCTAATACAAGGTTACTCATACATTGTTATAATATTAGTTTGTAAATATTAAAGATATGTAGGCACGATTTTTTTTACAAGCTTTTCTAAGCTCAAAATTTGACAAAATTCATAAAGATCACAAACATTTCTAAATTATTTTGTAGTTAAAAAATTATAAAATTTTTAATTTTATAGTTAAGGATTAAAAATTAAAACAAGATTTCTTATAAGTAGTTCATACTGTAACCAAAAAATCTAATAAATATAGTGTATTATGAATAGTATAATAATTAACTTTAAATTAAAATTTACACATCTATTATATAGGTAGTGATCGGCTTGACACCTACTGTACAGCAGATTGGTACCCACTTTCCCACCTTTTTTATTTTTTTACTATAATATTCATTAATTATTATAGTCTTTAATATTTTAAGATTTAAATAGTAGGTATATAACATTAGTTATCTATCGCGTAACTTTTCACTGCAGCCCGCCAAATATTTTCCAAGGTATTTAAATCATGGTTTTGTATTTCAGATTTCGATAAAAATAAAATTGTATTACCTATATTTCAATTATACTTTTGATTCTGTATTTCTTCACGATTATGAGCGTATTTCGTGTTTCTAATCTTATATTGTCTTATATATATATATATATATATAGAAAATTAGTAGGTACAATTTAATGTGCCATGTAGTTAGGTACCTGATTATTGATTATTACTTTTATGTGGCGCTGGGCCCCTAGATGAGATGTTGAAAAAAGATAGCATGTTTGAGTAGGTTGCTGATCCCCGATTTAACAAACTAATATAATAATATATTTCTATAATTGGACGTCGTCAAATTTTGAAACTACACGGGAGTACGGGACCATTATCTTGGTGCGGATGAGGAAATGTTCAATCAAAGCGTATAGTAAAAATAAATAGTCGTAAATTATGGTAATCGAATAAATAAATATAGAAGTCATCACATATCTACCCACATACAAATATTTGTATAGTTTAAGATTTAAGATAATTTTAATAATTATTATTTGATAAGTATATGTTACCTACGTTGATAAAAAAAAAAGAAAAAAAAGTATAATTCTTCATTGCACCACTGAATCTATAAATTTCCCAAATCGTGTGAGCATTATTTATACTCATTGGTATGCGTATTATTAGCATCCTATAATATATATAGGTACTGAGCTTTAATTAATTAATTTATTAGTATTAAATATTTTTTTACCTAAGTCAAACTAACCTAATTTAAATCTGCGATGCTTGCCAATTATAAACTATAGGTACCTACCATAAAATAGAAACCAAATATTTGATGTTTGAATTATAACAAAGATCTTTTACAGCTTCGAATAGCAAGGTACCTACTATAATTAAACATAGTTAGGTACGAGGTACCTATATATAGTAATCAATTCAATCACATTAATCTATTGCTTTGTTTTTTAATTATATTATTTATATGTTTTTGTTTTGTTTTTTTTTGTTAACAGATATACCGGCTTGTGGTGTGTACTTTACTACGTATGAATTATTAGTGAGATATCAAAAAAATAACAACTCTGAAGGACTCTTAAACACAATATTCGCTGGAGGTATGGCTGGTATACTGAACTGGTTAATTGCTATGCCCGCGGACGTGCTCAAGAGTCGTTTACAAATCGGTTGGTTTCCCCCCTCTATGTATATCTAATATTACTATAGTACTTACTACTTACTATATTGATTATAGTACCTACAGACTTGGGGTAGTATTTCGAATATTGTTTTTAAACAAAAGCTTGTAAAAATTGATCATATTCAAAATCGTAATTCGTGGTTTTGAAATAGAACTTTTAAAATCCAAGTCCAATGTATCTAGTGAGAAGTGTTTCTCTTTGGAACAAAAAAAAAAAAAATTAAAATCGTATACGCGGTATGCGAGATTTTCTTGTAAGCATGTTTTTGAGCATAAAAACAGGTCACGTGCAGGACCCATAAATACTACCTATATTACATTTTTTATTTCGATATTCATTGTTGTGTTGTACATCACAAATGATCACAGTAGGTACAGCATAATATTATACGATGTGCATTATTAACACAATATAAAAACGAATTTACTTATTAAATATACAGTAGGGTCTCGATAATCCGAAAGACGCAGTAATCCGAACGAACTTGAGAATTATCGCAATCACTAAGCATCGCTATATACATATTACATATATGTATGTGTATCATAATAATAGTACTTTCCGGTAATAAAATTTGTCATTGAACGTCATTGACGTTCGTCAGTTGTATGTACATAAAGATCGTATTTGAAACATTTGTTTGTGTATTTTTCTTAAAATGGCTCCACGTAAGCATGTTACATTAAAATAATCGAGAATAAGGTAGGTAGATAAAGGGAATAAATAATTATAATTAATAAAGGGACCAGCTACAGTGCTATCTCAAGACAATTTGGGATAGGTGTATCTACTATCAGTGATATAAAAAAGAACGAGGGGAAAATAGAGAGTTTTTACATGATTATAATATACAAACAAAAATAAATTTCATAATTTAAATTACAATAAAATTTATGTTTTTTTAAGCCATAGGTAATCCGAATAAATCGGTAATCCGAACGACCCCTTTACCCATGAATCTCGCTCGGATTATCGAGACCCTACTGTATATTGTATAATAAATTATTAGGTATGTCCATCTAATTAGGTACTTGGTACAGTGGCGCCTACACTATAGTAGGTTAACTATATTGGAATTAATTCCGGTGTTTCCTTTAGTTACCTACATCATGTAATATAGACACAGGTATTTGAAAATTACAAATTCTTTCGAATCCAATTTTATATAATGCTCTCTTTTTTCTTTTTTTCGTATGAATCTTCGGAAATTCCCGCCCCCCATTTTTTTAAAAGTTAACTATTTAACATTATACTATTATTTAATATGAAATTATATTTTTGCCTATTTTCTAATATTTCCAAATATTTTAATAAATATATAATAAATTATAGTTGTATATTTTTGATCATCTAAACTACTTGAAACAATAAAATAGTTTTAACAAAAAAATATGTACAAAGGCTAAAAAATATGTTTAGAAAATAACAGAAGAATCACAAATCAAAGATTTTTTACAAAATGTATCATTTTTATGTCAACACTTTTAGCCATTTTTATTAATTATTAATTATATTTTATTTAGACAATCTTTTATATAATATTATAATCTTATTTTTTAAAATTATTAAAATTGTAATTTGTATTGTTTCAAGTAGTTTAATTAATAAAAAATATATACATCTATAATTTATTATATTTATGAAAGTAAAAAAAATGTATATACCTATTTAATATTTTATTTCAAAAAAAAAAATTTCAATATAATATAGATACAGGTATTTGAAAATTACAAATTCTTTCGAATCCAATTTTAAGACACTCCTGTTATTGCTGCAGTAAGTAATCAGGATGTTTTTGTTTAAATATTAGTAACATGTATGTTATTTTCAGAATTTTGTATCAGAG
Organism: Neotoxoptera formosana; assembly: GCA_022818045.1. Taxonomy (NCBI): domain Eukaryota; kingdom Metazoa; phylum Arthropoda; class Insecta; order Hemiptera; family Aphididae; genus Neotoxoptera; species Neotoxoptera formosana. The sequence continues at coordinate 5,996,903 of CM040630.1, forward strand.
TATATTACTTATTACTAGGGCCGGGATTTATATGTAATAAAAAATAAAAAATATTATGTAGATTTATATATATATATATAATTAAAATGGCCAAAATATGCAATAAAAAATGTAAAATAAGTAAAATAAAATTAGTCTTACTCTATTGCAAATCACAAGAAACGAATTATTATCATCTTCCATAATTATCTAATTTATTATATTTTAATAAAAACATGTATTTACATATAAATCCCAGCCCTACTTATTAGTTATTACTATTTACATGCCATGTTACAAGTAGGATTTTAACACTTAGGTATTTATCAGCGATATAGGTACCTATTTATTTACCTACCTTATTTTAGATTCTGTTTTATTTATTTATTTTTTATTATTATTTATTATTATTTTTATTTTTATTTTACCTTATTTTTTTTTTGTTTTTTTGTCAGGCGTCATCTATAGTAACAGTAAATAACAAATTGATAAAAACTGTAAAATAATATTATTAACACATTTTTTTTTTTGCTTTTCATAAAAAAATTGTTGTTGGGATTTAAAATGTTCACCAGATATTAATATTAGCATTTTTTAGATTCTATATGATTTCAAAATAATTTGTGCAATCTATTGACATTTTTGAAATTTCTATCTTAATCTATTTAAGTATGATAAACTTTTTTGTTGTACCTAAGTAAAAAAACTTGAAAATGTAATAAAACGTTCCTCATTAGTTGTACTTGCTATACTTGTAATAGAGAATATAACTATAGAAATATAGTTATTTAATAATATCAAAAATACACAGGCTCAATATTTTAGCATAAATATTTTTTTGAGCTGGATATAACTACAATTTTCTGACCGTAACTGATTTTGGATAATGCCTTGTTTATATATTGTTGCCATGGCATTAACGATATTAATAAATTGGCTACACAATATTGTGACTAGGTACTTTTTTGTTTTATTATATTTCTAATAAAATAAATATAGGTATAAGTAATATTCAAAAAACCTATTATCTATTTTAATAATAAAATAATGTAGTAGGCTACTCGATATTTTTCCTTTCAAGGTAAAATGATTTCTAGTTCCTTGTTATTCCCAAAAAACATATTTATGGTTCATAGATTTTCCTTGTAAAGGAAAAATATTGAGTTGGAAGATCGTGTAACGGCGTAATGTATATTATTATTTTTATACAATATAATGAAATGTTTAAAATATTTAGACTAATTTTAAGATATTTACAAGCCATTGTCCATCTTAACCTATTTACACCTTTCTATGGTACTTACACAATGATTTATCATTGAATTTAAATTTAATACATCCGTTAAAGTGACCTACATATTATACTCAATGACGTAGTACACTTGAAACCTACTAACTAACCTTCTATAATATAGCAGTGACTTCCCCTTATATTTTTTATTGATATTATTATTGTATGCTTGCAGCACCTGAAGGAATGTATCCTAGAGGCATTCGAGACGTATTCGCAAAACTATACAAAGAAGAAGGACTGAAAGCATTGTATGCGGGTGTGACACCAGTTATGCTCCGAGCATTTCCTGCAAATGCCGCGTGTTTCTTGGGTGTAGAGCTTGGACTAAAAGGTTTAGACTTTATTTTCCCTCCGAAAAAAAATAAATCCCTTGAAATTAACTAACAAATGTCCTCAAATGTCTTAAAACTGAGGTGTTACTGACATGAAACTATTTTATAATCATTGTTTGGTTTTATATTTTTTATTGGGTGGTGATAATGCCTAAATTTTGTCTCAAGTGGTATTGGTTAATCATACTTTATATATATATACAGACTGTGTATAGTAAACGTATTATATAAAATAATTTATGCTATTTGTATTAATTTTAAAGTTATCTATGTTGTACTATCAATGATCTTATTGTTTTAGTTTAAAATTGATTGTGTATAATATACTAATGTGTAAATTCTTTGATATAAATATAATTAGGTGTTATGTTTCGTAGGCAAGCAACTATTTTTTTTTAATTCAACTATTATTGTACTTATCTAATATTCTATTCTGTATATATAATAAGAATACTGAATATAAAGAATAAATAATATTTTATTGTGCGCTAATATTTATTTAAAAATATATTTTATTGGAAAGTGGACATAAAATATGGTTCTATTTTTAGCAAATTCTCGGTTATTTGTTGGATTTCAATTTTTTAAAAGATTTGAAATTTTATACAAATATTGATTGTAATCTCTCATCTCTCAAACATCAGTTTAAGATTTTTGTGTTTTAATGTCCATGAAAACAAATACAATTACAATACAATAAAATCTATTCAAATGTATTTATTTGTATGTATTTAAAGAAAATATTTAGGTGGGTACGAAAGAGTTTCATCTGCAAAAACATGCTCTGAACTATTTCATTAGTAGCAATTGTAAAAATAGATACACCATTCAGAAACTATTCTGAATCCATAAAACAAAATGGTTCATTATTGGAAATAAAATCTTTTATTTTAAAAAACAATAGTTTTTGATTTGAATTAAGATTTTGGTATTTTAGGAAATACTTTTTGTTTAGCTTAATACATACTTTTTCTGAAAAACCTGACATTGAATTATTTAGATGCTCTTATTTTGGGCAATTACATAGTTCTTGTCATAAAAGTTTATTTGGCCTCACGTTTAGATCAGCTTTACTCTTCAAAATTGACATCACTATTTGTTTAGTTTATTATTTAATTAACTAATTTATCATGATTATTATATATTATATTCTCCATCTTTCAAAATCACTGTTTTTACATTGTCAGATATTTTTTCAGTGACAATGCCACTTATGATTTATGCAACAAAACTCTTTCATTTTATCCTCATTTTTTTTTCGTATTTAGGTCACTAAATTTTAAATTATTAATCGCAACACTCTTTTTTTCATCCTGGGTCTCAAAAACTTTAGAAATGATTAAGTACATAATTGCTACACAATTCAAATCACATTCAAGCAAATCCTTAAAAGATAGTTTATAAATCATAACAAACAATTACTGGTAATAGGTAGTGTACTGCAGTACGGTATAAGTAACCCCTAAACCACAAGTGTTATATTTCGTTTTAGGCACAAAAAATTTATGCTGTGCCAAATTTTGATTGTAGATTCAGTCCAATCTGTTATGGTATGTGGTGCTTATTTCTTGAATCCCCGTGTTTGCGGTAATCGTTCATTGTGTGTTTCACCATTAGTAATAATTAATATCCATGGTACACATATTAAATGATACCTTTTTTTCTTAAAGCTGTGTGTTAGGAATGTATCTTTTGTTTATAGTTAGTTCATAGTTGAGTCCTATTTTTTAGACCTGGCTATACCCTATTTGTGTGGTTTCTTATTGCATTTAATTTGGTTTAATGTTAAACCAATGAGGAATTAATTATTTTAATATATTATATACACAAAAACCACTTTAAGTGTTATACAAAACATACAAATTGTTAAAACTAAGAACAGGGTTTTAAAGTAAGTAGGTATAAAAATATTTAATCACAGTTCAATACATCATAATTTGATTAAGTGTATACATATTTTATTTTTTTTTATAATATATATAATATAAATAATATTATATATATATTTTTTTATATCCACAATTGAAAACATTTATATAAGTTATATATAAATATTTATATTTTTATATCAATTCGATTAACAATATAAGATTAATACAATAGTAAAAACATTGACACTTTAAACAAAATTGCGTGATGTAAATTCAGTTATTAACATAATTTTGATCAAATCGAATAAATTACTTGATTGTTTTTAATATAATATCATTAAAACAATTAATCATAACTAGTAAAGAATATATTTTAACTTGAGTTAAGATACAAATCAAGAAATATTGTAATATTTATTATTTATATAAAAATGTTTTTGAATAATAATATGTATTAGGATAACATAATAAAAAAACATATTTCTGAACTGTGAATTAGTAACTTATATCTTAAGTATTTATTTATATTACTTAATAAAATCTGTATTTTATGGAAAACCATTAATTTGTCTCCAAATTTACTTGCAATGTTTCTTTTTTTACTAAAAAAATGTAACTTAAATTGATAATACTAGTAAAAAAATGTTTATATAGTTTAACTCAGGGGTGGCTAACGCAAATGATCTTGCAGGCCACTTTGGAAATATATTACAATCCCACGGACATTTTTTTTTTATTAAAATACAATCTGTATACAAATAATGAAATAAGTAATTGTGTTGGTATTTCTGAGAGCCGCATAAAAAATTATATTAGTATAAATACAAAAAAATTTGGAGTAAACATTTCAAACAGTATTAATTATTATCATAAAATAAGTTTTGGTGTATTTATTATTAATAATTTCACTATTTAGTCATTTCATGAGATATTTGTTTCTCAACTCGTTCACTGAGAATTACTACTTTTGTTGCGATTACGCTCTTAATAATGCGGATTCCGCATTGTGCGGGGATTCCAGAATATTCTATTGGCACAAAAATAATTTTTTTTTATAAATGTTTGATAAATCTCGAGGGCCGCAAAACTTTCTAAGGTGGGCCGTGGGTTGGCCATCCCTGGTTTAAAACAATTTATTTTTTAAAAGATAACAATGCTAATTATCACACTTACAATATAACAAAGCATTTAGAGTAGTCACAGAAAACCTTCATCCATTGACTCTAGTTCATAACAATTTTATCAGCAATAGAGGAAATAGACCATTCTATTTACAAAGAACTTATATTATACATCACCAAACAAAAAACTCACTACCTACCTAGTCTTTGTTGATCTCGAGCAAAATAGAAACAACAATAATATTTTGGGTATAACATTCTTAATTTTAAAAAGGCAAATTTCTTAAGGAATACACTGTCTAAAAATTACTCCAACAACCACTTAGGCATCCTACCAGTTCATGCCTGCACATGCAAAATCAACAAACTTAACAATCTACCAACAAGTACTATGTATACCATAAATACACATACTTGATCCTATGCTAATGTGAAAGGTAACAATACCATAATGTAAAAAATTTCATTTAAATCGGTTTAGTGTTTCGGAGCCTATTTAATACAAACAAACAATTAAATCATTCCTCTTTATAATATTAGTATAGATGAAAAATGTAGATCATTATTAAATACATTTAGTAGGATTAATTATTAGGATTACTTATTATACAAGTATATACCCCACTAGGAGGCATCGTTATTAATATTTAATTTTAAAAAAAATTATGAAAATAATTTAATTTAAGGGAAACATGCAAACTAAATATAACATCGTAACAGTTTGGAAAATTAATGAAAACGGTTTAAAATAAAAAATATTTAATTATTGAATTATTTAATAAAATAACATTTAAATTAGTGTTTACTGAGTAGCAATTTTATATAATTCTGGTGGAATAGGTTGGTTAGACTTTTCCAAAATACCAATAAGAGGGGATGCGTGGAATTTATCATAGTTAGTAAACAAAGTAATTGCTGAACCTGTTTTGCCTGCTCTACCAGTTCGACCTACTCTGTGAACATACTCTTCAATATTCGTAGGGAAATCATAGTTAATAACAAGAGTGATATCATGAATATCTATTCCTCTGGATGCCACATCTGTAGCAATAAGTATGGATACAACATCATTACGTATGTCAGACAATGATGCTTCTCGTTCGGATTGTGCTCTTCCGCCATGTATACATCTAAAAATTAAATCGTTGTTTTTAAACGTTAATTCATAATAAATAATCAAGTTTTTTCAGCTTGTATTACCTGCAACCAATTTTTTTAATATTGAAATTCTTATACAATGTGTCAACCGACGATTTTTTGCGCATAAATATGATAGCTTTATCACTCTTGCACAGGTTATTGCTAATGAATTCATCCAACCAAGCTTCTTTTTGATTTTCTTTAAGTACTATGATTTTTTGATTTACTGTATTCACAGTAGATAAATCAAGAGAACCAACTGTAATATGTAATGGATTTTTTGCAAAGTAAATGGCCAAATTTTGGACAGCGATAGGCCATGTGGCACTTGTCAAAATTGTTTGCTTATCCGGACGCACATGTCTAAGTGACAATTCTATTTGATTTTTAAAACCCATGTCTAACATGCGGTCAGCTTCATCGAGGACCATATAAGAGACATGTTCGAGTTTAATGGCTTGTATACCAACCAAATCATTAAGCCTTCCTGGTGTGGCCACAATAATGTCTGGTTTCTCAGCTTGTATAAGATTATCATGAGCCTGTGCCGAAACACCACCACCGTAAACACACACAACTTTGATATTGTTATAAATATATTTTTTTATTTCATCGTGGATTTGCAACACGAGCTCCCTTGTTGGTCCCATTATAAGCACAGATGGTCCAATACGTTTATTGCGCGGAGTAGGCTGTTTGAGCAAATGAATTAAAGCTGGAAGTATGTATCCCAATGTCTTGCCCGTACCCGTTTGGGCAATAGCTATTAAGTCATGTCCACTCATAATTATCGGCCAAGCTTGACACTGTATAGGAGAGGGTGTGGTAAACTTCTGTTTTTTAATTACCCTCATGATATCTGGATATGAGCTAAAAGCATGCTCAAATGTTTTTATCGGCTTTGGTATCGGTCGCAAACATTCAGCGCCCTCCACGTACTGGACAGTAATATCGTTTTGGGCAGCTCTGAACAATCGAACGTCCTCATCGGACATGGCTTTTACTTGATCATGCTCCAAGTAGAAATCCTTCACGATCGGTGGCAACGACGCCAACAACTTGAGCTCCATTTCCTTGTTCTCCCGGAGGACTTCTTTCCAAGCCTCTTCACTAAGGTTGATCGTCTCTACCGGGGACGCCTCCCGTTGGCTCTGTCGTTGTCTTTGCGAACCGTCACCGCGTGTTTGTCGCCTGGGCGGCGGCGGCGGCGTGGAAATCGTTTCCGACTGCAACAACTTGCCGACAATTTTCTCGATCATGCCGCTGGCCAAACGCTGCGCTTCTTCACTGCCAATTATCTTCACCTTTCGGGTGTCCGCTGTGTCGCCATTGGATACCTTTACCATAGCACCGCTATCCTGTTGGATGCTCTTGATCATGGCCCCTCCGCGGCCGATCACAAGACCAGCCATAGCCGATTCTATCACCAACAGAGTAGACATGGCGGTTGGTCAAAAGTATACTGAAAATATATGAAAACGGATAAAAACAACCAGAACACAACCACCGACCGACGGAAAGACGCAAAATTGAAGACGAACAAACGACAGACAGTGTTGTAAACAGTAACTACAAAAAGAGTAAGGACGCTCCAGGTCTAACACAATGAAACGGATTGAAATGGGAAATAATTATTAATAAACTAATTTTTGATAATCATTTTTTCAGTGCAATCTACCAAATACTCTGTCACGACATCCCGACAGAGATTTTGAGCAAACCGTTCTCATAACCGTATTACCATTGATAATAGATAGTACTATCTATAATCTATGGTATTACATTATTTACTTCGAGCCATCAAGATAGATAAGAATACATATTGTTTAAGAATTCTTATCTATCTCGATTCTCTAAGCTGATAACTGACCGTAAGAGTGATAAGGTCAAGAGCGTCTCTGATAAACAGCTAAGCAACTTCAAAATTATATTATTTATTAATTTCGTCGTTTAAGCATTGAACAATTTTATATGTACATTAACGTCGTCGTGTACTGACACACAAAAAACTCCATAGGCCAAAGTCAGTTATGTAACTTTCAAAAAATACATACTCAACTGAAACACGACAGATAGTTGAGACATTTAAATACACAAAAGTGTGTTTATGCTAACAAGGTAAGTAATAAGTACCACCACTACAACCTAAATACTCTAAACCTGTTTTCATATTCAGTATAACAACAGTTATGTTGTTATAAATGTGTTGATATTATATTAATTATTGTATTAATAAACAAGTAAGGAAAGACCCCTCTACAAGGTCGCTAAATTTTGCGCAATGTATAAAAAACTAAAACTAAATACTTCAGTTAAAGTAATATTATAATGAATACATTTGACTTCATTTCATTAAAATCATAAATACACCATCTGTCTTGTCTGAAATATTTAGAAAGCAGATAAATACTGGGTATTAGATTATTTAAATATTACATTTTCACTAATAATTAATTGTAGCCAAATCATATAACATTTAGAAATAAATTTACTTTGATTGTCTACGGTTTATGTTTAAATTAATTAATTCTGTATTACTGTATCTTCTTGTCATTGTAAATTTATTTATAAATGTAATTGCATATATTAATGTCTAGTGTACACATGTTAAACTTGAGTAAATTAATTTCTTTCGTTATTGGGTTGTAAATCAGTTTATAAATTATATATAATTTTGATAAATTTAATGTCCACATGGAATAGTTTTTCCAAAATTACTCACTTATTAAGGATAAATACCGAACACAGTGAGCAAAATGTATGAATATTCCATTAATAATCATCATATGAGATACTTCACACAGTGTTATTAGATTATTGTAAACAATTAAATTATTTGTTCATCAATCTAATTATGTTTTACATTCTGTCAGGTTTGATTAAATGTTAGACACAGTACTGTATATCTTTTTGTCCCAGACTCATTTCTGTTGTTTATTACTCATCATTTACTGCAAAACTATTAAAATATGATAAATATATCATAAACATTTTTGTATTAAGTTCAAGTGTTTTTATTGATTTAAGAAATGTAAACAAAAGTTTCAATGTGGATAGAGGGTTCTCAAAGTCAATAAACCGAACTTATCTTCAAATACAATATAACATCTGAATTTGAATAATGTTAGTACCTACACAATGACAATAATCTGATCTTTAAATGCTAAGTTATTTTATGATGAATTCAATGAATAAAAATATATTGACACTAATATACATTCAGACCGATCAAATGTATTAAATATAAAACATGGGAAAGGCTTGATGATTAATTAATAATTTAACATAGATGATAATTATTTTCTGAATCACACATAACAATAATAGTGTTTGAAGATTTTAACTTGTTCTTATGATAATGAATTAATTCGAAACAACAAGTAAGCTGTGTCTACTTCTTACACCTAATCTTTTAAAAAATATATATAATTATTTGAAAATATAAATAAATAGTAATTTATCATTCTATTTTTATGTCCAATACCTACCGTATAACAATAAGTACACATTTAAAATTGACTAACAATCATAGAGAATTAATGTTGATTGAAATATTTTAGAGAATTCTTTATTTCACAGTACAATATTTGTTTTTTACTATTGTTTTATTTTCATTTCAGATAATATTCAATACATTTGAGACATTTATGATTGGTCTAATGAATCCATGTGCTCCAGTTGATATGCCATCAATGTTTTGTTCGATGGAAAATAAGTAAGGTATTTCCATTGAATTGAAATATTATGTTTTTAATGGATCAAGATTAACTATTTATGTCTTTAAATTTAGTGTCACAGGATTTATGTTGACGAACGCTTCAAGATCAACATACATTTGTCTTCATTTCATTAAAATCATAAATATACCATCTGTCTTGTCTGAAGGATTTGGAAAGAAGATAAATACTGGGTATTAGATTATTTATGTATTACATTTTCACCAATAATTAATTGTAACTAAATCATATAACATTTAGAAATAAATTTACTTTGATTGTCTACGGTTTATGTTTAATAAATAAAGTAGAATGGAGAGCAAATGAAATTATGACATTACCAGGAGAATCATGGGGAACCAATTGCAATTCAAGTATGATACAAATTATATGCACAATATCAGAAAAACCAACTGATAAATCATCAATCGAAACACAAGTAATATACATGTTCTTTAAACTCTTCACTTTATGTACAATTAACATGGGAATCCAGAATTTTAAACAAAACAATCCTATACCAATATTGGAAGGATTTTAATACATAACTTTTGAAAAGGAAGAAAGGGATGAATAATTACTTATAAACAATATTAATAATACATTAAACACTGATCTAAGAGATAATAACACAGGGGGATATGACATTACACAAACAACGACATTGGCAATTAATGAAACAACAAATAAAACAACTATAACACACAAAAATACAAGAAGGGAAATCACTCGGGTTCATGCAAATACACAATCAAACAAAACTAGTGACAAATTAAAAGAAATTCCTACATTTAGAAGTAACGACAATACCGAAAAGGGAACTACAGAAATATACAATATAACAAAACCAATAATGAATAATATAACTAATGAAGAAAACACATTAAAAGAAATACAAAGCTGAACAAATTAAAGATATGATAGAAAAATAATATAAAACAAACAATAATTTGGAAAGAAGATAAATACTGGGTATTAGATTATTTATATATTACATTTTCACTAATAATTAATTGTAGCTAAATCATATAACATTTAGAAAAAAATTTACTTTTGATTGTCTACGGTTTACGTTTAAATTAATTAATTCTGTATTACTGTATCTTCTTGTCATTGTAAATTTATTTATAAATGTAATTGCATATATTAATGTCTAGTGTACACATGTTAAACTTGAGTAAATTAATTTCTTTCGTTATTGGGTTGTAAATCAGTTTATAAATTATATATAATTTTGATAAATTTAATGTCCACATGGAATAGTTTTTCCAAAATTACTCACTTATTAAGGATAAATACCGAACACAGTGAGCAAAATGTATGAATATTCCATTAATAATCATCATATGAGATACTTCACACAGCGTTATTAGATTATTGTAAACAATTAAATTATTTGTTCATCAATCTAATTATGTTTTACATTCTGTCAGGTTTGATTAAATGTTAGACACAGTACTGTATATCTTTTTGTCCCAGACTCATTTCTGTTGTTTATTACTCATCATTTACTGCAAAACTATTAAAATATGATAAATATATCACAACATTTTTTGTATTAAGTTCAAGTGTTTTCATTGATTGCAGAAATGTAAACAAAAGTTTCAATATTGAGAGGTGTAGTGATCTCTGTGCAAGATACGATGATCGGTACTTCAATAATTATTTAAACAGTAGCACGTTTGTTGTTGTCATGAGACGTATTGTTGAGAAAGATATGTAATAATTAAACACTTTAAATTATTTAATATTATTATAAAACACTTTATTACTTTAAACTTAAATATATAACAATCTCTAAATGCAACAATAATAGTGCTTGGAGATTTTAACTGGTTCTTATGATAATGAATGAATTTGAAACAACAAGCAAACAATTATTTATTTTATATACCCAGAATACATCCTAAACTTTGACTTTTATTTAAATATTTTAATTTTATAATTGGTATAATAATTTTATGTGGGCAGTGGGCATGATAATATACAATGTAACCCATTAATTTAGGGGAAAGCAAAATAGGTTATAGCCTTGGGCATCTTTTTTTAGAATTAAGAGTTATTAGGTAAATTTATTTTAATATATATTCTTTTATAACAATCTGAGTTATTACAATTTAAAGAACATTTAATTATTAAATTTTGTATAAAAATACTGTCTCCTTCAAAAAATTAATAAAATGTGTTTATGAGAATGTACTTAAAATATTTTATCCAAATGTAGATATTGTTTTAAGATTTTTTATTTGTAGACCATTATTTAATTGTTTGGCTGAAAGATAATTTCTGTGTTTCAAAAGTATAAAATATTATCAAAGATCGACAATGTGCCAACAAAAATTAAATACTTTTGTAAAACTGTGTATTGAAAACATTAGGTACTACAGCAGAAATTGAATGTGAATACATGATTAAAAGTTTCTCAGAACCAAAAAGCAGACTCAACATATTGCTATAATATTTTAATTTATTTTAATAAATAACAATTATTTGTATTAATTATTTATTTTGTAATTGTAAAAAAATGCTCTTATTTAATTTGATTTGAATAGATTTCAAGGTTTTTGGACTTGTTTTTCTAAATATTATAAATCTTTACTATGTTTCTATGTACTATGTTCATTGTTTACTACCTATTTGGCTATTAATATTTTCACTATCCGACTGCACAATCATTTTACTGGTAACTAAAGTAAAATGTTAGACATAAAATATATTATTTTAAGAACATGTCTATTTTAAGTTTTGGAACTGGAATCCTTTGAATATTGGGAACCAGAACCTTACCGGAACCTTAATTTAAATTTATTGAATAGGCCAGAACCTCACCGGAACCATTATTTAAGTTTATTTAAAAACTGGAACCCCACCGGAACCCTTATTTATATTTATATAAAAACAAAAAATTAACCGGAACCAATACTTTTTTGCAAAGGTTTTTATGGTTAAATTTGGTTTTGTTATAATTATATTAATTTTACTTATATCTGTTATTGGTAGGTACTAGGTAATAAGAAATTAAGAACTAAACAAATACATAGATATATTATTATTATTATTATTAAGACGTTTAATAATATTCGAAAATAATAATTCAAAATTCCTGGAACAAATGATAATGTAATAGGAATTCCCAACAAAATAAAGTCTTTATTTACTGCATATTATGAATCTATAGCTTGTATGGCCGTATAGTTATTCTATTTCCATAATCTATTTACCACAATAACAAGAAAATCTTGAATATATAGTTTATGTTTATAAATAAGTAAATAACTAGGCATATATCATGATTGTGTATTTTATACTATAGACGTCATGCAGGATGGGTAAAGCGCTCCTAGCGGACTATGAGTGAACTTTTATCGGGTCACCAACACTTCAAGTACATTGTACATAAACCATAGTAGGTAGCATATTGTAGTATAACACACATGAATTCAGTGAAATTTATTTACAATTTGTTTTATTTTATTTCAATTTTCAATTATAATAATTAAAATGACTCAGTCAAAATCAAAAAACATGTGTTGTGTAGTGAACTGTTCCAACACATACAAAACTTCAAAACACCTCAAATTCTTTTCATTTCCCAATAGACAGTATGAACAGGAATTGAAAAAAAAATGGATTAGAGCTGTAAACCGTTTAGAGTAAGTTACCAAATTTTTAGATAATAAGATAATAACTCATCAAACAAAATACAATTGTCATAACTCACACACTCATTCTTAAGTAGATACAAAAATATAATCTATTTAAGCAACTAGGTATAGATAATAATTCATATTATTTATAATTTATGATTTATACAATGTCTAATGTTTGTATAAAATCTAAAATTAAATTTGAATGATGAGAAATGACAAATATGTGTTGTGTATGTGGGTATCTACTCACAAATCTATTCATTAAAATTATTCTTAATTTAACAGGGAAAATGGAAAATTATGGATGCCGACTACTAGAAGTTTGATATGTTCAGATCATTTTGTAGGAAACATACGATCTAAAGATCCACAAAGTCCATCTTATATTCCATCTATTTTTCCAAAAATGTACAATAAACCTAAACCCAATACTGATCAACAAATTAATAGATACAACCGTTCTAGAAATCGGTCAGAATTAAGAAATAGTAAAGCTATGAATGATTCTACCATCAACACACTTGATGTTGATATTACTGATATTAATGTAGACCAACATTCTAATTTAAACACTAAATGTGATGTTAGTACACAAGTTAGTTTAAATATTTCTGGTAATGATAACTTTATTTTTGAATGCATACAAAATAAAAACAATGTAAACACACAAGTTTCAGTTCCCAAAAGTTTTGATAATAATTTTTCTAAACCATGTTTACTTGACAAAATGTGTGGGCCAGATTCAAATGAAATCTCATATTTATCACGTGAATCATTTAAAGGGTTTGAATCAATAACAAATGAAAAACACCTAATAAGTTTAACTGGGACTTCATTTTGTGTATTTAATCTTTTACTTTCTTTTTTAAAACCTACTTTAAACATAAATTCTGTTAAAAAAGAGAATAGATTACTTATTTTCTTAATAAAAATAAAACTGGGTATTAGCTATTCAGCAATCAGTGTGTTATTTGGAATCGATCCTTCTACAGTTTCAAGAATATTTACTGAATGTCTTAATTTTTTAAGTTCAAAGACTAAAGACTTTATTTTTTGGCCCGATAAATATTCAGTAAAACAATGTTTACCTGAAGCTTTTAAAATAAATTATCCAGATTGCAGATGTATTATTGATTGTACTGAAGTTAAGGTCGAGCAACCAAATACTGTAGAACAACGGGTTTATTTATATTCAAGATATAAAAGTAATTATACAATAAAATTTCTTGTGGCAATCAACCCAAATGGTATGATTTGTTTTGTTTCAAAATGTTATGGTGGTAGGTCAAGTGACTCATATATTACAAACGATTCAGGATTTTTAAAAAAATTAGAACCCGGTGATCAGATACTTGCTGACAAAGGGTTTCCTGGCATACAAACTGAAATTGAAAATAGTAACAGTATTTTAATTATGCCCCCAATATTGCATAATGGCCGTTTTTCCGAGACAGAAATACTGGAAACATATAGTATAGCTAGTGTTCGTATACACATTGAAAGAGTCTTTGCACGAATGAAAATGTATGGTATCCTTAATAAATTAAAAATTAACCTTCTTCCCCATGTTGATGATATTGTACATATATGTTGCGTTTTAACCAATCTGCAATTACCTATAATTAAGTCTTAAGGTGTATTTTTTTTTGTTTAATAGTTAAAAATAAGTTATGATTTGTGTACCTACCTAATTAATACTTATAAATAAACTGTATTAACACTGTATACTGTATATTAATAATTATTATGCCTAAAAATGTAATTTTATATTTATATAAACTTTATATAAATATAATAAATATTATATAAAAAAATATTAAAATTATTATAAACTAACATTGATTTATAAAATAAACTTTATTTCACAAATATGCATTACATGTTTATTTATAAAAATTATCAATTAGTATTGCACATTATAACAATTGCCTGGAAGCTAATTCTGGCAAGTAATAATTAAAAAAAAATCTTTCTATTTTTTTTACAGTATTTGTTAAAAATAATTCATCTCTTTGTATAGTCAATGCCACTGGTTCAATATTATTATAAATAAAAAATTCACATGTTAATAAACCAGTACAGTACATTAATATTTGACATTGTGTAAAATACATTGATGATTTTTTTAACTTGAGTATCCCATTTTCAACTAATAAATATTTTAAATTTGGAATTCCATTTTCTACTATGGGTTTGCTTAGGCAAGAAATTGGGCATTTTATCTCAAGAACTGCATCAATTTTACCGTTTTTTAAAACTAATCCATCTGGACTAGCACATAACCAAGGAATAAATTTACAAATAACTAATCCACTTTTAATAACTTCTTTGTCAAACATTTGCTTATAAGCATCAATTGCAACTCCTTCAGTATTTTTCCCATAAGTAACATTTATAGAACCTTTTTTCCCTAAATTTGTTTCTTTAAGAAAAGTATTAACTAAATGTAATTGCCCAACAGAAGTTAAATTCCAGCAAACTCTAATTGTATGTGCCTTGGTGCTAGCAGATATACGGTTTTTTCTATTTTCAAACCAAAGATCACTGTCAGACTGATTTAATGTTTCAATAAAAATGTTAAAACATGCATTTTGATTAACTTTTATATACCTATTATAAAAAATATGTTCATTCATTTTTAAGGGAAACATAGAAGCTAAAAACAAATTAATATCATTATATTTTTGATAAAATAAAATTAAGGAGAAATGTTTTTTATTGGAGCTAATTAAAAACTGATTTTCTAAACTGTCTAGAACAGTGATTCCCAACGTGGGCGCTACCGCCCCCTTGTGGGCATTTTTCATTTTGAAGGGGGCGTTTTTATGAGGGGGGCGCTAAAGGGGGCGCTCATGTATCATTTAATTTTTTTTGTTTATAACTGATTGTAATGAAATGTATAACTGCGTAGAATAAAATACCTTATGTAATCCACAGATAAATAATTATCTTGACAGGTACTTGACATTATTATTCTCTTATCGGAGTTATCGTATAGATTCCGATTAGCAGCTAATGATTAGCCGATTCCGACAATGTTATGTGTACTGTGTAGTCGTATTTGGTACTTGGTAGGTACTTGACGTTATTATTGTGCGTGTACGTGAAAGTTATATTCGAAAAATATTATAAAATGTCCGAGAACAAAAAATGTAGAAAATATTCTATTGAATATTTGAAATTTGGTTTTATTGTATCTCCGACAAATGAAAAATTACCCTCGTGTCTCATTTGTGAAAAAACATTCAGTAATGAAGCTATGAAACCTTCAAGAATGAAAGAGCATCTTATGAAAAAACATTCAGATAAAAGTAACAAAAATATTTTATACTTTAGTGACCTAAAGAATAAATTTGAAAAACGAAAAACCGTAAGTGGACTTTTTAATAAAACACATCTAAATAATGATAAAGGTCTCCTTGCATCCTACAAAGTGTCTCTTTTAGTTGCGAAGTGTGGAAAACCACACACTATCGGCGAAACACTTATTTTACCTGCTGTAGAAGCAATATTAAAATCAATGACAAATTTAAATGTAACTGACATAACTTCATCTATTGCTCTCAGTAATAATACTGTGTCCAGGCGAATCGATGAAATGGCGTATGATGTTGAAATAAAATTGTGTGATATTTTAAAAATTACAAAATTTTCACTACAACTTGATGAATCCACTTTACGAGATAATGAAGCCCTGTTACTTGCGTACGTGCGATATGTAAACATCGACCAAAAAATAACGGAAGAACTACTATTTGCAAAATCATTAATCACGGATACTAAAGGATTAACCATATTTAATGTAGTAAATAATTTTTTCATAGAAAAGGGTATTCCTATTACAAATTGTATAGCTTGTGCCACTGATGGAGCGCCAGCAATGATTGGACGTCAACGTGGTTTTATTGCTCATTTAAAAAATGCAGTCCCTAGGATTTTAACAGTTCATTGTGTCATTCATCGTCAACATTTAGTAGCTAAAAATTTAAGTAATGAATTGTTTGATACCATGCGTTTTGTCATAAATGCTGTTAATAAAATCAAAGCTAAATCATTGAATGACCGTTTGTTTCGACAATTATGCCACGAAAATGATGAAGACTTTGAACGCCTTGTTCTACACACCGAAGTTAGGTGGCTATCAAAAGGAAATTGTTTGACACGCTTTTATAATTTATTTCAAACTATACTAGAATTTCTGCAGCCACTTGATAAACAACTTTACGATGAATTACATAAAAGAGAGACGAATATCGCATACCTAGCAGATATTTTTGAAAAACTTAATGAAGTCAATAAAAATTTGCAAGGTGATAAAATTAATTTTATAAAATCTAAGTCCATTATTAGTGCATTTATTTCAAAATTAAGTCTTTTTAAAGAAAAGATTAGTCGTCGTGAATTTAATAATTTTTCTAACTTATCAAGATCACAACAAATTTTAGATTCTGACTTAGAAATATACTGTGCACACCTTGAATCCCTTAAAGATAATATGAGTACTAGATTTAAGGATATCAACGACCTGATTATACCAGAATGGGTATTGAATCCATTTTTAGCAGATATACAAAATGTCCAACCATTAATTCAAGAAGAACTACTCGAAGTGAAGCACAATGAAGAAGCTAAAATCGATTTTAAACATAATGGATACGAGTTGTTTTGGCTCAAACAAAAAACTATGTACCCTCAACTTTGGGAAGAAGTGGAATTACTAATTATGGCTTTTCCGTCGACATACCTGGTCGAAAAAGGCTTTAGTGCGGTTCAACAACTTTTGACCAAATCAAGAAATAAATTAGAAATATGTGAAAGAGGAGATTTAAGACTAATGCTGACATCTATTGAGCCAGATATCATTTCGTTAGCAGGAAAACATCAACCTCAGGGCAGTCATTAGTCAAATAAGTATTTTTTTGTATTATAATTTTATATTAGCGAATTCGAATCAAATTATATAATTTTTAATTATTGGTAGGTATTTAAATTTAAAATTAATTAAATTGTAGCGTTAAAATGTTAAATGATATTTTGTCTTAAATTAAATAGCTTATTAAAAAATAAAACGTTTATCATTTTAAAAAATTGATTGGGGGGGGGGGGGGGCGGTGTGAGATTTTTAAAATCTAAAAGGGGCGTTGAGTAAAAAAAGGTTGGGAAACACTGGTCTAGAATATCATTTACACATAGTTTACATTCCCTTTCAACTTCACTAAGTGATGTAACTTTCAACATATTGCTAAAACTACAGGGTATATCAAAAATATCATAACTATCAACAAGAGTTGAGTGACAGACAGGACTATAGTGTTTGCTTTTAATTTTTTTCTTGGAAACAAATCTTCTATTCTTTTACCCTTCTTATATTTATTTTGAGCAGAATTTGTAGGTGTACCCCACTCTTGTGGTAAACTTGTTTTTGATGTTCCATCTTCATTGTTTATGTACCAAATTACAGCAGCAATGTGCTTACATTTAGCACCCGCGCCAGCAGGACAACCACAAGAAGCACAAGATACCAACCTGGTTTCATCAATCTGTTTATAAATAACATTTTTTAAACTCAAAAAAAATATCTTCCGTAGACATGAAACTAGTAAAGTACTTAGATAATAATCGGGTAGTTGAAACGTTTTTAAATATTTCAATTTGGAATAGACCTACATAAATACTATCTACAACACAGTTTTTGTTTGGGAACCGATTTTATAGAGTGTTTTATTTATTTTAATATTTGACATAATTATATTATAGTAAAAAATTAAATTTTCTTAAAAATGTATGAAGGAAAAATGAAATATATAAATATAAATTATTTACTTCAAGAGTTACTTTCCGTGGTTCTAAAGTAACTGATGTTTGTCTTATAACTGAGCCTTTAATATAACACCATCCATTGCTGCATTTTATCTCTACTACATTTTTTACATGATTGCTGTCATACAATTTCTTCCCTTTATTATTTGTAAATTCAACATTGTACGAAATTGACTGAAATCCGTGGCTCAAAGTTAAATCAGTCATATTGATTTATCTTAATTAATATGGATAAAAATAAAAAATATAGTAGACAAACTTGCTAAATAGACGACAACTATCAACACAAGTCAGAACACTGAACAACCAGGAACATTAGAATAATAATTAATAATATAATATAAAAATATAATAGTTAATAGATCATAATATGATAGATGATAATACAATAGATGCATAATAGATCATTAGATCCCCGAAATCAGTTCATACTTTCACTACTACGGCGCGCTGCTATCAACCCTGTGCATACCGTCTATACATAATTATAAATTTATAATTATTAATTATCTATGACTTATGAGGTAAAGAAAATAAAGTAATCAGATTAAAATTCTGTGAAAGTGAAACAGTTCCTTTTGAATCTAAGATTTGCTGAAACCACCAAGTATCCAGCCTAAGAAAATATAATATGTGATAAATAGTAATAAAAATAAATATTTTTACATTTTAAATTTTAAATGCCGAATAATGATACAACTAGTAATAATTGGTAAATAATACATAACAATCAATGTATGAACTATAAAAACCAAAAAAGGGTTTTTATTGTTTAAGAACCGAAAAGAAACCGACATTTTAGGTTTTTTAAGAACCGGCATCAAAACTGGATCCGCTTTTATTTTTTTACTAAGAACCGAACCGGAAGTCCGGAACCAGAACTGTAATATTAATCAAGTTTCCAGTCACTGATTCACAATCTTTATTGGGTACCTTGATAGTTGATAGTGGATGATAAATAAACAACCACTATCGCTTATAATAACCATTAGTTATTTGAAATAAGTACATACTAATGAATTTAAATAGGAAATTAAACAAAAATTTTAGTTCAGTTATTGTTTTTAAACTTTTGCACAACTCAACAACATAATTTATTTTCACGGATTATTACCTAATGTATATGAATATTTTTTTAAGTTTTCATATTCCATGATAAACCAGTCATTTTACCTATCTTTTGAACTATTTATTTTTTTCTAAATTTGAAAAAATAAACGCTGTGCAATTTTTGTCAGAAGAGCAGCGCCGCTTTAAAAGCTTATCGCATTTACGAACACCGACAATTAATATATATCATATATACATTTCTAATTTTGTTTGAAAATTCCAGACAAATCTTCATATATTACAAATGATTTGTCAAATTGTTATCTTAAAAAAAACGGTTGCCACCATTTCAATACCTTTAAAATGAACTCATTGAGATAATGGCTGGATGACGTGGTGTCATTTTAAAACAAATGAAGTGTGCCAAGTTTTTTAGTATAACATTAACATTAAACAGTACATTCGATAATTCTAGAAAAGAGCAGCTCTCGTTTATGATTCGCTACATAAATGACGAGACTGCCGAAGCCCATGAAAGGTTAATCAATATTTATAACACCGTGCCACGGTGGTAGTAACGTTTTGTTGCGAATAGGACTTAATTATATTTAATGATAATATATTGCTAATTTATTATACTATTTAACATTATAGTACCTACTAAACCTATGTACAGTAGGTTGAATTAATTTTTAACCAAAAATTGCATTTGAAAGCATTGAGTGTATTGTGTATAAATAATAATAATATATAGGTATTTTAAATGTTTCTAGTACTCACGAATAATATCTTTAGATTACCACAAAATAACTAAGATCGTTATTCATAATTTAAATGCCCATCCAAATACATTCAAATTTGAAATTAAAATATTTATTTAACCCTAGATTACTAACCTTATTTATCCGCCTTTATTTCTAACCATTCGTCAATATGACGAATACTTTAAATATTATGAACAATTTTCATAAACAAATTAATTTTTAATTAGTTCAATTCAATAAATCAAAAATATAATTAATAAAAACACAATAATTAAACTCTTGGATAACTTTATTGTAAAAAATATTAGTAAAATAAAACATTTTTGCTTCTTTTTAATTACATTTTTTTATTGGGATAGATATAGAACATAATATACGAGAGATACAAGGGAGGTTTAATGATATTAGATAAAATAGCAATAATAAAATTATCAGTGTTCGTCACATTGACGTACGGTTAGTGATCTAGGGTTAAAGAACTGGGTAAATATGTATATTTCTTAGTTACGGTATAAACTACTTATGAGAAACCTTGTTTTAATTTTTCAATCCTTAGCTTTTAAAATTGAAAATTTTATAAATTTTTAACTACAGAATATTTTTCAAATTTTTGATTTTTTAATGAATTTTTTCAAAATTTGAACTTTAAATGCTTATAAACAATAGCACACATGTATATTTAATTTAAACTGTTATTAAAACAACTTGTACTAAATTTGTACGTTATTTGACCCAAAGATAAACATTTTATCGACATTTATAAAAAAAAAATTGATATTTTCTATTACTAGCTCAAAATGAGTCAAAATATTTTGAAAATCTATATAATTTATAAACAAGAGTGTCCTGAGTGACTGGTTTATTATCAACGGAGAGACCGAACCTAGATCTATCGGGTGGACTGTTTTTGCGCCTAAATGCCGTATTTGCGCCTATACGCGAAAACCTCGATTGCGCTTAAAATACGTTAAAATACTTGTTTGCTCCCATTACGTTACAAATCAATAAATTTGGCAACAGCGTTTTCCCAACTATTTTCATTTTTGAACCACTGTGAAATATTGGGAAATTTAATTTCTATATCAGTCGTGACTCGATATACCTTCATATCTTTAATCATATCTAACTTTTTATCTTTGCTATAGATAATTTTTATTACCTATATAGTCGATATACGGCATTTTACGGCGGTATTTCTAAAATCTCGATCGCAGATAGTCAGTCATCGCTGTACTTCATTTAATTACACATTTCAGTTTGGTGTATTTTTGTTTCAAAAATGACAGAAAATAAAATTATATTAGCAAAAGGTGCGAGTAACAATTTTAAAGATTTACTTATAATTGACAGTTTTAAATTCAGGAAAGTTTATGAAAGTATATCTGGTAATGTAACTTGGCGTTGTACAATGAAATCGTGTTTAGCAAGACTAATTAAAAATGGAAATGTAACTGTAAGTAGCAATTTAAATCATAACCATAATACTGACGAAAAAAATTAAATCGTCAAATTATTCGAAGTGCGTGTAAAAAAAGAGCCAAAGACATGACTGATCGTCCAATTAAAATTATACGTTCTGAAATTACAAAGAATAATTTTGACACGTTAGATTACGGTGACGTTAAATTAATTCGTGACAGAATAAATCCGTGTAGAAACACACAAACAAATATTCCAAAAAATATTGTTGAAGTTCAAGAATTTTTAATATCAAATAATATGTTATCATCTAAAGGAGAACCAATGATTGCAGTAAATGACATAGAAAAAAATATTGTAATTTTTACGTGTACCACAAATTTGCAATTTTTAAGTTTGGTTAATACTATATACGTCGATGGTACATTTACTTATTGCACAAAATTTTTTTATCAACTTTTCACAATTCATGGATTTTATAATAATCATTACCAGGGCTCGTAAGTTCATGCATTTGCATATCAATCTTGCTAAGTTGTATTTAATGCTAGATGACATATAAATCTATTTCAAGGTACCACAGTTAAATATGTGAAATCTTATTTTGCATGTTTTTGCATATTTAGAGGTTTTTTGCCTATTTGGCATATTTATGCATACTTCTACTTTATCGGGCATATTATACAATATTCTATTAGCATCTATCAAAAATGCAAATGAAAAATATGTATAAAATTAAAAATAGAAATTGTACTATCTTTTCTTTTCTTATCTTCTTGATACTCGTAAATTTAACAATAGTTTCTTGGAACGACTAGGTCTACGAGTACTAACGACATCCGTCCATAAACCGCGTTATCGGGGTTATTCTACGAACCGTCCTTTTATTCCAACTGGAGACTGTTTCAGTCGTTATTTTGACGTGTGTGCGTGTATGTTTGTTTCGTTAAATCCAACAATAATATTAATATCCAACATGCCGAAAGAAAAACCGTCTTCAGCCTTTAAACTAAAGCAATTAGTTACTGATTTTGGTGAAAATATATTCTCCAATCACCTCTACTGACGTTGAAAGGTCATTTTCAAAATACAAAAATTTAGTCACAGATAACCGTCGTTCATTAAAGCTTGACAACATTAAAAAATCTCTGATAGTACAATGTAATTTCTAAGGTAAATATAAATTTTGTAATTAAGTTATTAATGTTATTTCAGTATTAATGAATAAATTTGTTTTAAAAGTTTCAGATTTAAAATGAATAACTGACAAAGATGTACATTATACACAGTTCATGAAGCTCAGGAATAGTATTAAATAGTATTTAAAATCTATTATTCAAAAAATGAATGGATTATTCATGTTATTTCAAAAATAAATAATTATTAAATATAAATAAAAAAAATTTAAGTAAGCATTTTTAAGTGCATAATTTGAGATATTTAGTGCATATAAATGCATATTTTTCAACTTTTTAAGGCATATTTCAAAGCTTATTTTGCCAATTTTAAGTGCATAAATGCATGCTTATTTAGGCATTTTTTAGGGCATGAACTTACGAGCCCTGCTAATAAGTATAGTAGGTTGTACTGTTGTATAGGTACTTTGCTGTAATAGGTTTGATCGTTTGGATTACAATAGAAAAATGTAAATGGCAATTCACTAGACACGAAATTAAACAGTGATGAGTGATGACTATACCTACTGTCGTATTATTATTTTAGTTAAAGAAATATAAATCAGCGTTAAAATGTCCACTCTTTAAAAGTTTAAACACATTTTGTATTTACAAATAATAATAAATTATTAACTTTTAACAAATAAATGAAAATCCATTATTTGACTAAGTTACGCGGACGTGGGTGCAGATTATAATTGTTAATTAAAATAATTAATACTATACAGTGAAAAAAATAGGGATGCTGTTCTGTTGTATAGTAAATTCCAAGTGTACCTTGTCATTTTTGAATTTGAATTCAGTGATAAAATATAATTTGATAATATAGGTACTAACGACGTTTATGAACGGAAACAGCGTGTCAGCCTCTATTTCTAAAGAGATTTCACAATTTATTCATATTAATATTAGACATCGGTTATTTATATCGCACCCGTGCGTATTCTTTTGTGGAAAATGTAGTGCGGGAATGCTGATTAAAATCAAAAGCTAGTTTATAGCTAGTTAGGAGCTGAGTTCCTTGTTTAGGTTTTTAAACATTAGTACTTATTGTTTCGACCGCTATAAAATGGTTCAATACAAAAATAGTGGGCAAGTGGGCACCGCTCTACTGTACATTATAGGTGTCGTGTAGGTCACTGTAATTGATGTTAATAATTTAAATTAAATGATATAAGTTATTATATTTATTAAGTTTATTAATTTATATATTAAGTATATTTTATGATATTATTGCTATTAAATTTATTTATTTTACTATTAGAAACTATAGTAATACAGTAGGATAAAATAATTTTTTAATCTTTAATTTTTAAATGTTTCAAGTAGATACTCACGAAAAATGATTTAAGATTGCAACTAAAAAACTAAAATTGTTATTCTTCTTCATCAACTATCTAATTTCGTCCAGATTTGAGTTAAAATAAATATTCAATAAAAATGTTTTTATTTTTATTTTTTTGGAAAATCCTTTCTTAGGGTACGGTGAAATTATAATATTAATCTACCATCAACATTTTAAATCGATAGATCGGGAGGGCCGTGTTTGCGCCTAAATAGCGTATATGCCTATATGCAAAAACCTCGATTGCGCTTAATAAAATTAAAATACGTTAAATACTGGCAACAAATAAATTTGGCAAAATTGCAGTACCTAAAACTTAAATTTCTCGTCCCACTTTTTTCAGACTTCGAACTGACAGAATAACATTTATTGAATTATTCTGGTGTGGGTAAAAATTTGTCTTTACTGTTCTGTTGTGTACTTGTGTAATTATTATTTTTTATTGTACCTATTATATTTTTAATAAATTTTAATTTTAATTTTTCTTCACTGTTCTGTTGCGTCGTTGTTATTTCCTATGTAGGCACCTATTATATTTTTAATAAAATAAAATTTAAATTTTTCGCGTTACTTTGACTTTGTTACTTATATTTTTTATGAAGTTAATTGTTGATGTTGATGTATCTCTTAATTCGTTGATAACCTGGTGTTTTTTTATAACTGCTTTATTTTTTATTTGCTTTATTGTTCTTTTAGCAAGATTTATTTTTAAATATGTATCTGTTTGAAATTCAACTAGAACTTCCACAAATTTTATGATTGATGGATGAGCGTTAAAAAAATATGAATTAAAATGTTTATGAAATGATTCACATGGGTTTGTTGTCTGTGTTAGATTATTACAACCTTTTACCCATAATTCAGGGGGAAATAGACTATCTTCGCTTACGAAATTGTCAACTAAATAATCAGCAAATGATTGTATTTTTTTTTCTTCTGGAATTTCAGACATTAATTCCAAAAAGCAATCTGATACTTCTTGTGGATGTAAAAATGGAAGACCGAAGAAATATTGTAACCATTTTCCTTCTGGACTATTAGATTTATACATATTAGTTAATCCAAGACTTTGAATTTTTCTGTACCAACATTGCTCCAAGTGAAATCTGCAGGTGGAAAGTTTTATATCCGGCCAAATATTAAAATGCTTTTTTCAAAGTCAGAATATATTTCAACAGGACAAAACTCAAAGTTTAAATTTGAACATAAACGCTTAATATTTTCGAATACATATTCATAGACGTCACAACATTTTGATGGTAACAAACAAAACACTAGAGGTATGTAATGATCAGGGCTCGTAAGTTCATGCCCTAAAAAATGCCTAAATAAGCATGCATTTATGCACTTAAAATTGGCAAAATATGCTTTGAAATATGCCTTAAAAAGTTAAAAAATATGCATTTATATGCACTAAATATCTCAAATTATGCACTTAAAAATGCTTACTTAAATTTTTTTTATTTATATTTAATAATTATTTATTTTTGAAAAACCATGAATTATCCATTCATTTTTTGAATAATAGATTTTAAATACTATTTAATACTATTCCTGAGCTTCATGAACTGTGTATAATGTACGTCTTTGTCAGTTATTCATTTTAAATCTGAAACTTTTAAAACAAATTTATTCATTAATACTGAAATAACATTAATAACTTAATTACAAAATTTATATTTACCTTAGAAATTACATTGTACTATCAGAGATTTTTTAATGTTGTCAAGCTTTAATGAACGACGGTTATCTGTGACTAAATTTTTGTATTTTGAAAATGACCTTTCAACGTCAGTAGAGGTGATTGGAGAATATATTTTCACCAAAATCAGTAACTAATTGCTTTAGTTTAAAGGCTGAAGACGGTTTTTCTTTCGGCATGTTGGATATTAATATTATTGTTGGATTTAACGAAACAAACATACACGCACACACGTCAAAATAACGACTGAAACAGTCTCCAGTTGGAATAAAAGGACGGTTCGTAGAATAACCCCGATAACGCGGTTTATGGACGGATGTCGTTAGTACTCGTAGACCTAGTCGTTCCAAGAAACTATTGTTAAATTTACGAGTATCAAGAAGATAAGAAAAGAAAAGATAGTACAATTTCTATTTTTAATTTTATACATATTTTTCATTTGCATTTTTGATAGATGCTAATAGAATATTGTATAATATGCCCGATAAAGTAGAAGTATGCATAAATATGCCAAATAGGCAAAAAACCTCTAAATATGCAAAAACATGCAAAATAAGATTTCACATATTTAACTGTGGTACCTTGAAATAGATTTATATGTCATCTAGCATTAAATACAACTTAGCAAGATTGATATGCAAATGCATGAACTTACGAGCCCTGCTTATTAGTTTATAATATAATATACATAATCTATTAAGTTTAAGCATTTTGAGTATAGGTACGCCGTATAGGCAGGTACCTATTTTTGTTCAAAAACTACGACGACTGACCGTTGACCACAAAACTCTGATTGTAAATCGTACGCAATCGGGTTCTACCCGTACAATCAGTGTACACATATGCCATGTAAATTTATATTTGAAAAACAATGTTTTTCTTGAGAATCGGATAAATCATAAATTAAATTTAGGCAATGTATGGCAGGTACCTACTAAAAATATCAGCATAATAATAATAATACGAGTATATACAATTACAATTAGTTTTTTACAAATATATTAAATTCTCGTGGAAAACGCGATATTAAGTATATAATCTAACATTTTAAAACACAAGTTAACTACCTACATAATGTTATAATAGTTTTGTGTTACGATTTTCTTTTTTTGTGACAAAATGTATCTATATATATTATATATATACACCTATGAATCACGAATGCCATTGGCACGGCGCGGCCGGGTCGACTATACGTCTATACATAATCCGAGACTATTTTTTTTCCGTAGCATCAACGAAAATAGTTTACATTAAAATCTCATGCCAACTCTACAGTGTCTACGCACATAGGCATTCACACATTCACACATACACACACACACACTCACATACCGCCGACGGTGGCCAATAATATAATTGTCACTATAATATTTATAGTGAACAGCCGTCGTATAGTCGGACACTGGTAGTGTAGTATTCTCACCGTACGGCAGCACTATTTAGTGTCCGCGAGTTTCGTTAAAACAGAAAAATACGTTGTAAATATTTAAATCGTTTTTTAAGCACCGCCGAACACACGCGAGCCTATTTCGATCGGAAATGTTCACACCTTACACACCTTGAAGTGCTTAGATTTCTTTCACCGACTACCGAGCGTCGTAAAAACCCGACGGTGCGTTCCCGTTGATGTAGGTAGGCAAGTCGTAGGTATGTACATATTAATAATAATTTAATAGCAATACAATTATTATTAAATATTATATGTCCACTGCAGTACGATACGATAATGCCAAATACTTCATTTATATTTTATTCTCGTAAGTACTTGGTTTAATAGAGTTTCCTCGGGTCACGTGGCTATATACAATGCCCGGCACGTTGTCATTGTCATACAACCGTCGGCTCGTCGACGGCGGCGGCGGTACAATAGGAGGCGGCACAGGTGGAGGAGGAGGAGCAGGACCAGGACGACATCCTTGCCGCTATTACGCCACGGAAAGGAGGCGACACAGATATTCGTCGTTTTCCATAATGAAATGGTTCCGGCGGAGCAAGCGCTACGACGAAGACGGCGACGACGACGACGACTCGGCCTGGTTCAGGGACGATCTGCAGCGTTTGCGGCAAGCGTACGTGGAACAGGAAG
Source organism: Neotoxoptera formosana (assembly GCA_022818045.1). Lineage (NCBI taxonomy): Eukaryota > Metazoa > Arthropoda > Insecta > Hemiptera > Aphididae > Neotoxoptera > Neotoxoptera formosana. The sequence continues at coordinate 6,025,370 of CM040630.1, forward strand.
CCGACTACGCGGCGGTCACACCGGTCGCGGCGCGCCGCAGGCCGACGGCCGCTGCCACTTGGTCCAGGTGGTCGGGTAGTACGACGACCGTGTACAGTTTCGCGTACGTGGACGGAGAGCCACGGGAAGAAGACGACGAGAAGAGCGTCGTCACGACGAGACGGGACGGACGTCGTGCCGACAACGACGACGTGGTCGAGTACATCGACGCGGCCACGCTGCCGGTGGCGCATCGGCGGCGGACGGACCGGAACTCGCCGTGCACTGCGGCCGGGACAAGTGCCGCCCGTACCAGCGGGTCCGCGAAGCCGGGGACTATGAGGGGGACGATGACGGGCACGATGACGGGAACCAGGCGACGCAACAAGCGTCTCGCTCCGCCACCGCCACCGACGCCGGCGATGACGGCCGAACCGCCCAATGCGGCCGTCGGTGTCGGGGTGGCAAACACTGCGACGGTACAGCGACGCGCGGCTGGTACGATTTCCAGGAAAAAGTATAGGGCGCCTCAGCCGCCGGCGGACGGGTCGGAACCTCGGCCGCAGCAGCAACAGCAGCAGCAGCAGCAACGCGGGCCCTGCCGTCGAGCCGCGCCGGCGCAACGCCGCAGGAAGGGTCCGGCGCCCAAGCCGCCCGTCGTACAGCAACCGAAGCCGCAGCCGGCCGTGGTCGCCGGGGACCCGGGAGCCGGTGGTTCGAACGTCAAGCGCAAAATCTCGCAGTACGAGAGGGACCGACTCATGCAGCGGGTGGACAAGATCGAAAAGCATTTTTTCGACAAGACGGCGTCGGCGCCGAAGGCGCAAACGACGGCGGCCGGTCGTCGCCAGCACGGGTTCGCGTCCCCGGCGGCGCTGTACACGGCCATGGCCGCCACGAACCTGACCGAGTTGGACAAGCGAGCGGCCGAGATATGTCGGCAGAGGAACCACCGCGGGCTCGGCGTACCGCTGACGGCCGACCACAAGAACGCCATCGTCACGGCCGTCATTCGGAAATCGTACCCGACAACGACGGCGGCGGTGACGGCGGCTGCGGCCAACGACGGCGGCAAACGACCGGACAAGGTGGTGGCGCCGTCCGCAGCGGACGACGAAAAGCGCCTAGTCCGACACAAGCGTTTAGCGTTTTTCCAACAACAGCGGCCGGCCGGACGAGCGGACGAGCGGCCGACCGCCGACGGTGACGCGGGGTCGTCGAGCGGCACGGCTGTCGTACCGAAACTATTGTCGCAGTGTTCGCGGGCGGCGTTCGGGTCCGCCGCCGCCAAAACTTCCGAGGTCGACGCGACACCTGCGACCGACACTGCCGTCCGAAGTAGCGGAGGCGGGTGTTCGTCTGCTGCAGGTACAGTATAATAATGTACAGGAATACAATAATCACTATTTCTCGGAATAGTTGAGTACATTTTTAGTTTCGAAAATGTGCACCACAATAATATTATGTTGGTTTTTTCAAAAAACGCCAAATTTATAAGTAACGTTTATCAGTGCGTGTATAATATATTAAAGCCGCTCGCTATCGTACTTATATACACGTAACATATGGAAGGTGTGTTTTAAACGCAACAATAGCTATTGTGACTAGATATAGGCTTATATATATTATATTATATTATATACCTAATATGTAAATACGTTTAATATTTAAAATTAGTTAACATTTATTTCATCAAATGAGATAAAGGTACCTACCGTATTCGGTCGCTGTAAATTTACTTATAAAAATAAAAAACAAATACAGACCATTTACATCCGTTGTCACAATAAGAAATTGTCACCATCTTAATAATTTGAATACTTACTTATTATTCTAATATTCTGGCCGAGAACAATATTAATAATGTTACATTTTTATGTATGAAAAACAAATAAACATTTAAACATATGAAATAAATTAAAAATAAAACCACTGTGATGAAATATAATATAATTTTAATTTGTTTTTAAATAATTTAGTACTATATTTTTATAATAACTTAATAAAATTAATGTCAAAATTACATTAGGTACAATAAATCATTAATACTGGGACTTAAGTAATGTTATAAACATATATAAAAATCTAATAAAATGTGTTACAATTTTAAAAATAATACAAATAAAATTAATAAAAGTGTATACAAACCAAATAATTAATATTAATGTCAAAATGTCATAGTGTCGCAGGTAGGTAGGTACTATAATTATAATTCGACTAGAAATTAATGAATACCTACCAATTACATTTGTTCTTATTTATTCGTCAATCAACCAACAATGTAAACTGTTTAAGGAAAATAAATATATAAAGGTCTAAGTGTGTAACACGACAATATGACTTATGATTTTATGAAATAACTTTTGTTCTATTCAATATGTTTAATTTTTTTTTATTTTAAATGATTATTCAATATTCATTTTGAAAGCTTTGATTTTTTCAAAACATATTTGGTCGTCAAAACTTTTATGCAATTAAATTGATAAGAATACTTATTAAATACGTATCTTAGGTAGGTATATCAAATATTATATAATATGTAAGCCTATGTGTGCGTATTTTAATATTAGTCATTTTCGTAGACATCAAAAGATACGAGTCTATCGACTATTAGACATTAGTCATATATAAACAATACTGAACACAACATTTAAGACTTTCGGTGCCAGCTAAAATATAGGCTATAAATATAATCTTGTAAACATATAGGACATAGGAATTATAAGATTTAATAAATGCATTCAATATGTTGGAGACAAATAGATATTATTACATTATTATATTAGGTATTACAAATAATATTATTTTTTTAATATTTGGAGTCAAATAGACATGCTTTTAGTTCAAAAAATATGTAAAAAAAACTATATGTACTTACCTTATTTTTGGAGGAAAATGGTCCTATTCCATTACACACATTTTTTATGAAATTCGGAGTATGAAATGCCTACACAAATATATAATATATATAATATATATAATCATTCCTTGCGATTAATCATGCCTTAATGTAAGGGTAGCAGTGATTTAAATCGCAAGTTATCCATTTTTACACATTATAGGTATAATTTATACCTAAATAGAGTTTAAAACACAAAATGCTTTTTCGTGCTAATGCTCTAAAAGTCTAAACGCTATTTTGGGCACTTGTGAAAAAACCAAATTCTGTTATACGTACATAATTTGTTAATTTTCGTAGAATTATTACCTACCCTTAAGAATAAAATAATATCGGAACTATGTAATCATCAGAAAACGAATAAATATATTTTTAAATATGTTTTTTATATGTTTTTACATACACGTTGAAGTTAAAAGCCTTATGATGTTTTGTGTTGGCACTTGGCATTCATAAATATTTTTAATTATATCTTGTACGCTATAGTATATTATAGTATAGCAATTATACAGTGGCGTAGCCAGAATTTCGGTTTGGGGGCTGATCATATTTTATACATGGGAGGCTTACCTATAGGATTCCTTATACATTTGGTTCGCTGATTTCACGAGTAAGTATATAAAATGTTGGACTATTTCAGCAGCCTTCAGACGAATTCCAATTGTAATACATGGTGATGTTTTACGTAAATCTCGCTCACGGATAACTGTGCATTTTATAATTTTTCTGAAGTTTCAGTCAGGGAGATAATATTATATCAACATAATATATTATATATATGGATAATGTTAACACAATGTATACAATTATAAATAGGTACATTTAAATAGGCATACAAATATACGGTATATCTGTAGTTTGTTACACCACCCATTTAAATATTTTTAGTGATTGCAATTTTGAGTTAATTTTTATGTAGTAACAATTTAAACATTGTAAAGAATAATCAAAATATTAAAAAAAAAAATGTTAAAACATGAGTATTATTACAGAGCATTGTTATGTATAACAACACAATAATAATGTAATAAGTACCTAATAACAATGTATAATACATTATACACTAATAGTGTGCATCATACAAATATATCAGGTAGGTTAATTCTGCATATTTTAATATTTTTCATAGTTGTAGTATTTATTTATTTATTTACGGGCCAAGAACCCGATGCAATTAACTAAACATTCTTAAAATGTAACTGCAGGATGTAACTAGTGCCCAACTTTAACTTTTCTTTTTAGTTCAAACAAGATACAGGAATAATACAAGAATATAAAATAAATACACCTAATGCAAATAATACATATATAAAAGCACTACATATATAAAAAAAAATATACATATAAGTTATTAGAATAAGCTCGGGTGCTTATTGCCAAGACGCACATCCATTGATAAATCGGGTTATTATTTTATCATTATACTAGCTTATTTTTAAAATGTTTTTCCTTAGATCTAGGGTGCTATAGATAAAGTTTTCACTGGCACAAACGTTGTTACAGTACATACACACCTGGAAAATTAAATAACCACATTATTTAGTTAGGTATTCTAAAATAGTTTGAAGTTTAAGCTATATATGCGTCATTACGTCAATACTAATGACATGCAGATGTAAACTAATTACTCATTAATAGGGTTAGGATTGCATTGGCATATTTTTCTGGCAACTTTTGATTATTGCTTTTGTTTGTTTAAATGTCCACGAATAATGTCACGGTGAAGCAAATGGTGGTTGTTTTATCTTGCATATTTTGAATAAATTGCATATAGATGCATATTTCAACAATAAACACCAGCAGACAGAAGGTCTATTAATTTTGAAAATGTTCAACTCCACATCAGTGTTTCGTGTAATACTTTTGAAGTTTTGAATAACATTAAAATAATATTTTTAATACTATAGAATTAAAAAAAAAAAATTTTGGCAAGTATTTTTATGATAATCCTAACATTTGGTGAAAATTTCAAATATCTATGGTCAATTGTTTTTGAATTACAACAAAGTAAGAAAATCGTTCCCTGAGAAATCGGTAGTTTGTCAGAAAGTGTCTAATTTCAAATGCTCATAAAAAATATTTTGACTTAACAGTAAATTTTTTTTTTGTAAAGTAGAAAAACTTATAGAGAATTTTGTGTTAAATTTTCAAACCTTAGATTTAAATAGAACATTTTTGTTTATGAATTTCCTAATATAAAAACTGAAATTGTTCGTGATTTTTGCGTATTTTGTCGAAATTTTAACTTTAGACGCTTATAAAAAACTATTTTAGACTCACAACGAATGTTTTATGTCATAACTATGAAAAACCTTATATTAAACCATCAAGTTGTTTGACCGATTAAAAAAAAATTTATCGACAATAAAAAAACAAAAATATTATTATGCCTATAAATAGCTCAAAAAAAGTAAAAATATATTTAACATCTTATTATGTATAGAAAATGTTTATGTAAACATTTGGTAAAAATTTCATATACCTACCTACTGTTATTATTTTTGGTGTTCGATTTTGTCAAAAGATGCTTTTGAAAAAAATTGGAGCACTTTTACTGTCCTAAAACGTTATGTCAGACACAAAAAAATAACACACATAATTGTAAAATCAATACATTCATCACTCCGCTCAGAATCTAAAATTTAATTTTTGCATTTTGTTTCATATTTTTTTCACATTTTTTTGTTGCATATTTTTAATAAATCAAATGCATATTACACGATTTTTGTATTGCATATAAATCCCAGGCCTACTTATTAATTTAAATTGGCATTATAAATAAATAACAAACTGTTAACATTAAACCAATAAATAGAGATGCCCCTATACAAATGACAATGGACAATTTCGAAATTAAAAAGTTATTGCATAATAAATAAATTAAGTAAATGGGTACCTAATACTTATTATAATTAATGTATAGGTTGGCACTTTTATTTAGTTATATATACCTAGATATTATGCATTACCGCTATTTACAATTAACAATTAAAAGTTATAAGTTATAAATCCAAATATTAAAGCAGGTTTAACAATTGAGTTCTGGTTACGATTTCAAAAAACTTCATAAGAAACCAAGAGATAGAAATTGAAAGTGAGCCAACATCTAAATGAGGACGTCTAACCAAAAGTAGGATAGGTATTAAGTAGGTAGCAGCAATCTGGTACGAACAGTATTCGGATTGGAAATGATTCTTTATAAAGTTACGACCAAGGGGTTGCTGCTCAAAAGGAAGAACACATGTGCATAAATTATACCGAACCAGTGAAGAAGCGTAGCCCAAAATCAGGACATCTAGTAATGTAGCGTCCAAAGGTTGTCTGTACATGGCGGGCACGGAATCACATATCGACGAAGAAGAATTTTAAAAAATGTTTATAAAAATATTACCAAAAAATGCAACTCGATCTTACGTTGCGATTTATAGCATATAGCCATTCGCGAATACGAAAACAAAATTCATACACGAAAAACAATTACAAAGGCCAAAATTCAAGACATCGGTTTAGGAAAAGGGGGTACGGGACACACACAATATTATATTATAAGGTAATCAGTAGTACACCATACTTAGCTGCTGTACCATATAACCGTCGAGTCCCGAACACATTGACGCCACACGACTATTAAATTGTACCGATATATTATGTACATTTTGAACTTTTGTTTTTATTTAAAATAAATAATAATTTTATTTCAACTGTCTAAATAAATTAAATCTATTAAACAATGTTATATTAATTAATATAATATAATATAATATGTTTGTCTAAATAATTAAATTTAGTTAGGTAGGTAGGTACTACAACAGTTAGCTACTCGGTAGTAG
>CM040630.1:6032177-6053959 GCA_022818045.1 Neotoxoptera formosana
GTGAATACATAGTTTTATGCAGGGACTAAAATTGTATTTAGTATGACACACTGTGTGTAGTTTGAAATATGAAATTAAATAGTGTGTTATAGCCAGTTATAACTAATAACTTTTTTTACATTTTTTTCTCCATTAATTGAAAAATTAAAATTGGGAGATAGTTATAGGTATTAATTGTATGTAGCTATACCATCTATGTTATCAATATGTTGATTGTCTGTTTATTTTAGGTTTAATATAAAGTGTGTAGTTCGAAAAAAATAATATTTCAGCATCTGGTTTCATAATAAATAAATAGGCATAATATATGAATGTATGATGTATTTATTACAAATATAAAACAATTTATTACACACAACTCAAGAAATAAGTACAAGACAATTGTTTTAATTATAGTATACAAATTAAAGAAAATATTTGTTACACTCGGTATAGTAACAGTTTAGTTACTAAACTTTAGTATAATATACTGCATGAATATTAAATATGTTAACATTTTGAATATGCCGCCAATTCGTGTAATATGCAGCCAATCAAAACATCGCCCCTTACGCTGCCATTTTAATTTCTTAACAAGATAAAACGATGTAGTGGGGGTACTACTGCAATAACCTTGTATATTTTAGCCATGTTCTGTACGTTATATTATTTTCACGATAAATGTTAAATTTTTTTTTTATTGATAACAATGGAACAATATACGTTATCACTAAATACATTTATACAACCAGAGAAGATAATTCTACATTGACGTGTATACAACAACAACTATGATGTTAGAAACGGTTTTTGCAATAATTATGGAATAGGTTTATGTTGGGTAAATACATAGACCTTATACTAATAGACAGGAGATTAGTGTCGGCGGAGCGTGACAATATAGAGAGCGCTCGTTCTTTACTCGTTTACTCGTATACGATTTTATTTTTATTGTATTCAAAACAGATATAAATTAATTTTGTTATTCTTTTTAATTTTAATCTTTGATAATATAAATACAATTTTAATATACTGTTTTCACATATTTTAATAATTATTCCGTATTCAGGAATCGATATTATAGTGTTGCTATAACATATATTATATGTATAAGTACATATTATTCTATAATATTGTATATTATTACAGTATACAATAATTGTAAATATACACGCCTGCTGTCAAGACGGGCTACATCACATACTAATAGACAGGAGATTAGTGTCGGCGGAGCGTGACAATATAGAGAGTGCTCGTTCTTTACTCGTTTACTCGTATACGATTTTATTTTTATTGTATTCAAAACAGATATAAATTAATTTTGTTATTCTTTTTAATTTTAATCTTTGATAATATAAATACAATTTTAATATACTGTTTTCACATATTTTAATAATTATTCCGTATTCAGGAATCGATATTATAGTGTTGCTATAACATATATTATATGTATAAGTACATATTATTCTATAATATTGTATATTATTACAGTATACAATAATTGTAAATATACACGCCTGCTGTCAAGACGGGCTACATCACTGCGACATGTTTCCACGCTTCTCATAATGCTAGCATTATAGGCAATTCATGTCTATTAGTATAAGGTCTATGGGTAAATAACACGGACTAAGATAGTATTATCTTAGTCCGTGGTAAATAATAAATATTATCAAAAATCAAATATCAGCCAGAGCCTAGAAGCAATAGTGTGATTGTTGTAATTTGTTATCTCTGATTTATTATTACGAATTAATTACGAATTTCTCATCTTTATATTTTATATTATAAATTATAATATAATAAGCGAATTTTATAATCTATTTATTACTTAGTCTTATTATTTACTAAATTTTTATTTGTTTTATTCGTCACCGGGATTGGGTCATGGATAAATTTATTATAAGAAGTGCAACGGTTTCTCAACAATCTCCAAACATTAATGAAGTGAGTTAATAAATATGTACTTTATTTCTTATATTTTTACAAGTTACAAAAAATAATATACCTAATTCAGATAAGAAGTTATTATGAATTTGTTCGTATGTTGGTTGACAATTTTGACTAATCTTGATAATGACAAACTTAAACGTTTAAAACGCCCTGTGGAAAATACTGAAAAAGCAGAAACTGTTCCTTCTAAAATTGCTAAGACTGTAAGTGACTACTACTAGTTATGTTTAATTAGTCCTTATATACTATGATATACACTAAGAGTACAATATTTTAATAATTATAGACTGGAATTGATCAAAATCCAAGTTCTCTCAATATGGATGTAGGACTATTTGGCTGTGGAAATGTTCAAATTGATGACCATCTACGCTTAAATATGATTCAAAAAAGTTCTGTCCCAAAGTCTAATTTTGAATATCCCTTTTCTGTACATATTAAAAAAGGCAAAGAAGACAAGCGTTTTCTTAGAGAAAATCATTTCAAAAGTTTCCCCTGGCTAGCATATTCGAATTCAAAAGAAGACTTTTTTGTAAAATTTGTATTTTATTTAAGGAAAGTAATCAAGTAGGAAAACACAAAACAGAAAATTTAAAAACACTTGTAACTACTCCCTTAAAAAAGTTTTCAAAACTAAGTACATCAAAATAATTTGTACCACAAATATGCACTTCAAAGAGCTGATCATTTTAAATCAACCAGTCTTAATCCTGAAAAAAATATTTTAAACTTAGTCAATGCTGATCGTTTGAAAAAAATAACTGAAAATAGAGAACATTTGAAACCTATAATTCAGTCTATAATATTTTTGGGAAAACAAAATATTCCATTGCGTGGCCATAGAGATGATTGAGCTCTATTAGAAAATGACAATCACCATAAAATAAATAATGAAGGGAACTTTAGAGAACTTTTAAGATACAGGGTAAAATCAGGTGACAAAAAATTAGAACAGCACTTACTTACAACCCACTCAAAAGCGACTTATATTAGTTCAAATGTTCAAAATCAATTAATTGATTGTGTAAAGGAAGAAATACAATCAGAAATTATCAATGAAATAAAACAAAATAGATTCTACAGCATAATGTTTGATGAAACTACGGATCTGTCGCATGTATCACAAATGAGTTTGGTTTTGCGTTATGTTTTTAATGATAAAATTAAAGAAAATTTTATAGAGTTTATTAACTGTCATCGTGAGGCGTACAGCAAAATAGATAACAGTGAAGATATTTTAGATATTGAACCAAAATTATCTGGGGAACATTTAGGCCAAATAGTTATAGATTTGTTAAACAAATTTTCATTAAATTTAAATGATTGTATCGGAATCACAACATATGGATGTTGTTATGACATCAAAAGTTCGTGGTGCGGTCCAGCACATTCAAAAGTTTGCGAAAAATGCAATCTATAGTCTATGTGCAAATCATGCATTAAATTTATGTATATCTAAATCGTCAACAGTACAATTTGCAAGGAATTCTGTCGGTATTATCAAAGAAGTAGTTGCTTTTTCTTAACTCTTCTTCAAAAAGGAATTTTGTACTAAAAAGTATTTTAAAAAACCATTCTTTAAAAACTGTATGTGAAACGCACTGGATTGACAGACATGATAGTATTTTATTGTTTACTACCTCATTTTTAGACATACTTGTTGCATTAAATAAAGTATCTGGGTGGTCAGAATCTGAATCTGCAACCAAAGCTAAAATTTTGATAAGTGCTTTAGAGAATTGTGAATTTATTTTAACTATGTTTATTCTGGCAAATATATTGAGTATTACATTACCTATTAGCAAATGTCTTCAGGGAAAAGAAAGGGATTACATTAGTGGAACAAATATTATTCAATTGGTTTTAGATAACTTAGCCAATAAATGCACACATTGTAATCAGTACTTTAATATAATATATAAGGAAGCTTCAGAACTAATGGACAAACATGATATTGTTACAAAATTACCACGGATATCTACAAGACAAACAAAAAGGCCAAACCCTCCTAGTAACTCATCAGAATAATATTATATGAGGTCTTTGTACATTCCGTTACTTGATAATATCATTGAAGTTATAAAAGAACGGTTCAAAAATAATAAAAATAGAATGTTTTTGACTTTAATGGGAATTATTCCTATTTATTTAAAAGACTTTACTCCAACCAAAATAGAATCATTAACCGAAGATATATTAAAAGAATTTGGATTTTTAAACATACAAAAGAAAGTTCTTAGAGCTGAGTTAGAGTTATTGAAGTCTAAATGGGTTTTTGAAGGTACCTAACATAATCATTAAGCATTAGAATATATATGTTTTGCCATCAATTAACTACTAATAATCAATTGTTACTTTGTTTTAGGTAAAAGATAAGTAAGTATACATTATAATTAACTTTTACGCTTAAATGCTTCAGGCTTAAGACTTGGTTAAGGACAAAGATGTCTTAAGATAGACTTTGTGGCTTAGCATTACTAAATATCCATAGAGAAATTGAAATTTCAGAAGATGCAATAATAGAACGTTTTGCAAATAGCAAAAAAAGAAATCTTGATTTTGTTTTATAATTAATTTTTTTTACACTTAACAATTTATCTTAGTACATTTTTTTTTTTGTTTTATTTTTTTTTATTAATTATTATGTTAACTATTTCGAATGCAATTAAATTACCTTTATAAGATTATTAGTTGACTTGTTTTGCATGTTAAATTGTTTTTAGCTGTTTATCTAAATATTCTACATGGTGCTTTTTACATACAATTTTTTTTACAACTACATAGTCATTATTTGCATGTCCTTTTTTTAATTTAAATAACCCTAAAATATGCTTAAATTGCTTTAAATTTATCACTTCAGTTATGCATTTACTATTCATGTTTTTTTTAAATTATTGTCAAATCTATGTACTTTTTACTATATTTTATGTAACACTAATTACACTTTTAAAGGTAAGTATAATTCAGAAGCTGATACTTTATAAAGACTCCATTAAAACTATAACTTAAATTTTTTATTTCATAATTTAAACAGTTATGTTATTTATTATAGGACCATAAAAAAAAATTGTATTCTTAATTTGATATATGTAATTATGATAAAAGAGGGGGACAAAAATTGAAAATAGCCTCCCCGTTAATGTTTTATCAAAACCGCCACTGATAGGTAATCTGTACAAAGGATCACCAATGATGAATTCTTTATACATTTCCCAATTATTTATTACGAAGTTAACTCTAGATCGAATTTGTCGATGATTTTCTTGTGTACCGAATATTGCAAATGCTACGGAACGAAATAAACAATTTCCATCGCCTAATATGGAAATTAATTGATATTCAATTTTGTGAATAATAAAATTAATAGTTAAGTATAAATAATATGTTTAAAACTTTTAGTTCACGGTACAAAACTGAGAACACGTGTTTTCTGTTTGTATGTGCAGTAAGATATCGACGACGGTACGCTGTCGGTAGCTATTGGGATTTGTAGATAACACTTGGAGCGCTGTAATCGCTCTACAAATGGCCGCCAAAGCAGGATAAATACCTAGTAGTAAATACCAGACACCAGTTCATGTTATTTTATTTTATGGTTTATGTTCTTTTTAAAATATAAGACTTTTATAATTTTAAACGTTATCTTTTTAATTAACTTTTCAAAATGCTGCTTACTCTAAATGCTATTTTTGAGTACGCAAAATGTACAATAAGTTCTAGAAACTTAATCGAGGGCGAACAAGTTTTAAACTCCAACCAAGTAATATTATGTGGTAAACTTCAAATAGAAAACGTAAGTACCTATTTATAAATTATTCAAATTATCTGCTAATTAATTTAATTTAGTGATTATTTAATTATATATACCTAGGTAGGTATAAGAAAAATAATTTAATAACCTGTCTATTCCATTGTAATATTGTCAAATCTATTAAATCAATTCTTATTGAAATTATTATTTATCCATCATTTATATTATATATTATTATTTTATGTATCTATTCTTAAAAACTTGCTTATTGTGTCTCTTATTTTTCAGGATAGGAGTAATATTACAATTAAATCATTAGTTATTCAATCATCAAAAGTATCAGATATGCCACATGAAATAACTGGTAAACTCCAAATAAAAACAGGGTTGATTCATATACTGAATTTTCTATGTACGTGTAAAGCTGGTGCATCCGAGTGCTGCAAACACATAGTCTCTGTATTATTGCACCTAAACAGGTAAAATTAAATGCTGCAAATTAAACAGTATTTTATTACATACAATTGTTTTAGGAATCCTATTGAAGATATTCAGTCATTGTCATCAACAGACATTAAATGCCAATGGTCGAAATTGAAGGAGCCCTCTTTGAACCAGTATAAACCAGTCCCAATAAGTAAGTTATTTTCCATTGCTAACATACACTTTTTTATTTTACTTATACATTATTATTATTATGCTTATTGCGTCTTAAAACCTTTATGCTTATGCTCTATTGTTATTTCTCCCATTAATAGAGGACTATTACTGTGTAAAATTTGTTATGTGATTTGAAAGTGATTTATTTTGAAAAATTAATTCATGAAATTTGTAATTTAAGTGATTAGTTAAATAGACCATGCGACAGAGTCATTTATTTGTTTAATGAAATAAGAATTATTTTTATTTTTTACTTTAAAATGTCTAATATCTAAGTGTTACCTATTATATAGTTTGAATTGTGATAACAGAAAAAATAAGACTTGTTAGTATGTTAGGTACTTAATTAACAATAATTAAGACTGCTGTAAGTAAAAATTGTATGTTTGTTAAATACTGTATGGTTTATAATTATAAATACAAAATAAAAATAGTAACTATCTTAATATGTACATACAATTTATATTAGTGTTGTAGGAAATTACTATGAATAAGTAAAATATTGTTATCATAATGTTTGTGTAATAAAACAAATTTTATTTTGAAAAATAGTTTTATTATTATAAATTTTGTATATTTAATATGGTACAGTACAAATTTTAAAAAAATACAAAAATATGTGTTTATAAAATAAATTTATCAGGAGAAAAAATAGGGCTGCTTAAATTAGATATGCCACAAATTATTACCATAATAGCATGAACTAAATGTGCATATCCCCAACCAAATTTATTTTGAAATATCTTAAGTTTTAATCCTTTGATTTACTCTATCGATATGAACTCTAGCAGCAGCTATATCTTTAGTCAGTAAAGCTTCAGATTTTGAAAATTGGTGTTTTCCTTTTAGAAATGGTGGTGTGCGCGCCCAAACGGGAGCTGGGCGAAAGGAAGGACCACTCGGTAATGCCCGAGAACAATTTATAAACGCTACTCCTATTAATAATGAAATAGGCAACCAAATGTGACAACTCCTTATTTTGATTGGGTAGGCAACCAAAGAAGCACGACGACGACGATATTAGGACGGGAGATTACTTATCATGGGAAGTAGGATGATGCAATTTAATTATGGGGAGGGGGTCTCTGTGATCGATCCGGTCTGGTGCAATGATCACAGAGCTCACAAAAAAACAGGGACTGACTTAAGATTATCTTAGTTTTTAATGAGGTCTTGAGGCGGTGGCTGGACGCAATACTCAGCTGGTGTGACTGGACGACCTGGGCGGCCTCACACACAACACGGTTGCTGGCGGACTTACGCGGATCTCAATGATCTGGACGACCTGGGCGGCCTCACACACAACGCAATGTTGCTGGCGGACTTACGCGGACCCGTTCACTCAGATTGATACAACTCGCAATATTGCCGAGTGTGATGATACATAGGATTTATAATAACAAACTTACGACAGGTGTGGAGTGTAATGACGATTATATATTGTTGAATATTATATGACGTGTACAATATGGATCCAAATTAAAATTGGCAGACAACAATGGATTTATACTACACAAACGGATGATCGCTTTAATAGCTGACCAGAATAAATACTAAGAATAAACGTCGCTTTAATAGCGGAAAAAGGTAACAAAAATTAAAACATGGTGCCGAACGACCAGACGGAATGACGCCGACGACAAGACAACACAATAGGGCGTTGGCCGCATAATATCACAATAATAACGATAACAATAATAATAATAATTTACGGCAACAAAACTGACCAATAATTTACATAGATAACATATATAAAACAAAGAGAATAAATAAACAAAAAAGAACACAATTATAATAACTCAATAATGAAAGACGGCGTGGTGCATGAAGGAGAAGGGAAGCGATTAGGACGTATCGCCGCCGCGCAGCATTACGTTCAGCCATAAAACTGGTTTGGCGCGAACAGGTGGTCTTATTAAAGTTACACCTTTTTCATTGCACTCGTCATCAATTAGAAATCCTCTGTCAACCATTATAGCATCATATCTATCTAATAGCTGAATTAAGTTGCTCTGTTTGAAAATGATGTTATCTGAAGCTCTACCGCCATAAGAATTACTAACAAAAGTAATTAAACCTGCAGGGGAAACTCCTATCATGAATTTTAGAGTAAATCCTGACTTATAGAGACTGTACAATTTTATTCTGCAAGATAAACATTTTGGCTTCTGTACGGGAACCTCAGTATAATCTAAGATAACTCTAACATTTACAAAATTTTTGAAACAATAAGGAATAATAGCCATTATTTCTGATTTGCTTGGCCAAAATATTAAGTTATCGAATATTGCATGTAGAATTGGTACAGTAGTTAAATAAATTGATCTACAAGAAGATACACTTATGCTGTTGAAAAGAACTGCGAGTACAGAAAAAGAAAGATCTTGTTTTAATTTAACAAACACAAGTATAATTCTTTCTTTTGCACTTAGATGGTGAGTTCTGATATCTGAATTTTCCTTTTTAAATAACTCCACTATTTTATTAAGAATATCTATGGTAGAAATACCAGTCATGGTGTTAAGTTTTTTATCAGAGTCCAACAAAGTAATAAAAGGTGTGATTATATCACCACTATTGACTTGTGTGCCAAAATCTTGTGTAGTGATTTTAGTTTCAAGTTCAACAACTGTTAAATCTGCAATGTCATTGTGATGTATATAATGATCAAGTTGATCAACCTCTCCAGAAATGTCCACTGGTTCACCAACATTAAATAATTCAATAAGCTAAACCAAAGAAAACAAAAATTAAAAAGTTGTTATAATATCTACCTATATGAAATATATAACATTAATATTTTTAATTCAGCTAAGTACCTACATGTAAAAGTTAAAGAATTAAATCTTATTTAGTGGTTCAAAATTAAATTAATTGTACCTGATTTTCCATTAATTTCTTTTTAACTGGTGACCTTTTTTTAGGTGACGGTCGTTTTATTGGTGAATTTTTATGTAAAGATGATTTAGGCAGATTTTGTGTTGGATCAGCAGTTTTCAAGAGACGTCTAGTTATTTTAGTAATACCTAATACAAATAAAGTAGTTTTAATTACTAGATTACCATACTAATCAAACATGAAATTAATATTACCTGGAACGGATTGCTGATAGTCTTCATCATTAAAATGTTTGGAGCATACTCGAAGCCTTTTCTTCAGGGTACTTTTGTCCATTCGCAAATTTATGGACCATGCTCAGCGTTTGTCAATATATTCTGTAACTCCATTTGTATTTAACCATGCCACATTACATTCTTTCTCTTTTGGAAAGCCATGAAAACTAACAGATTTATCTTTGGAGTAATATGACTTGCAATTATACACAGAGCAGTAAACATTACTGTTTCTAAGACTACTCATTGTAATTTAACTATTAAGCAATCTACAATACTTTTCATTGATATTAAATGAAACAAAAATTAATTCAAAGTTTAGACTACCTTTCGTCACAAACTTACAAAAACGTAAATACCTAATATTATATTTTTTTCTACGAAAGTACGAACGGTCATAATAATTAATTGTTAGTTGTAACTTGTAAGTTGTATTATCTTATTATTTTGTCCTGTTTTCATTAGTTGTTATATTATTCACCACCAGACTGTGTTTTCTTATCTGCAAATCCCAATACACGAAATGACGGAATCTAAAATAACGATAACGCAGTAGTATATATTATGTTTTATGTAGGAGTAGTGGGAAGGTGATAGATAGTGCCCACACCGTACACATAGATAAGTAATAAATATATTGTGTAAACATTTTTGTTGCAAAACACAAAAAATAAAGTATAATTTTCAAATACACTTATTTAATCATTTTTCTGTTTAATTATTTCAACAAATTACATTTTTTTGGTAAAAAAATCATTTTCAATATTTAATTTATATATTTAAAAAAAAAAAATTGAGATACAAAATAAAATAATTTCATGAAAAAAGGGACGATTTAATTTCTTCAAGCCTAAAAGGGAACTGCACAAAGTTTCATTTTTATGAAGTGAGTTAATTCCTTTGTATACAAACTTTCCAAGTACTGTATTAAATTAATTTTGTTAATGTATAGATACACTAAACACCCTAATTCCTTCAAATGCCTAATGGCAATATTTACAGTCAATGTGACATTTTCTTCCAGCTGGTATGCCACACATACATCCTGCAGTGGTATCTCCTTTTCCCTAAAACAAATAATTTGTATATTATTATACATCTGCTTAAAGTTTGAACTGGTAATCAAATAATGTAAGTTTACAAAATTAAAAACACCTAATGATTTTTGTTACAATATAGTAATATACATATTAGCGGGTATGTATTTTTCATTGTTACCCTCATATAATGGAGTTATAACTTTCAAAATTTGATTTTTAAATGGCATTAAATACCATTTTTGATATTCTAATAGAACCAGAAAAAATTATAATAACTACTTGTAATTTTTATTTATATTAAGTTACTTTTGAAATATGTATGCCAATAAATTAACAAAAAATAAATTTGAAATTTCTACACCCGCATATTTCATGATATGTTTTTTGATATTGTTATTAAAGAAATTAATTTTTCTATAAGTATTATAATAGGTTGTTTACATTTTTTCCTAGAACATTGCATTTATTATCAATAACTTTAATTACAAGAATTAACTATAATTACAAAAAACAAATCATTAAATATACTTAGTACCTAGGTAATATAGGCTGAAAGACCACCTTCGCTCAGAACAATTTTTCGTATGCAATGATTTAGCATTGAATTCAAATTTAACATGTACATATAAGTGACTTATTCATTGACAAAGTTCACTCAAAACCTACTATACAGCTGAGTATTTACTTACTTCACCTCTTATCCCTGTTTATTTTACTTCCTAAGAATTTTTAGTTCTGACCTCCCAAATGTACGAACTAGATCCAATTTGCTACTATTTTCTACTTGAAAAAGTGTTAAATCATTAATACTTACATATTTTTAAAATTTAAAAATATTTAATCGAAAATACAGGGTCACAATTTTTTTTATGCTCGTTTGAAGTTAGATTTTTCACAAATATGGTCAAAATTACAAATTATTTTGTTGTTAGAAATGCATACAAATTTTTATTTAAAAATCTAATACAAAATTTCTTAAAAGATTTTATATCTTTAACCATTTTATAATATCACATTTTTTGTGTCCGCCTGAAGTTTAAATGTTGACAAAATAGGATACTCGTAAACAACGATTTTCTTATTTTGATGCAAGTCAAAAACGAATATAGTTACTAATATAGGTACTCGTACGTCGGTCGGGGTCGGCAAAGCCCTACCCCCACCTCCACGTGGTGCCGACTGGAAACGGAAATCGCGGATTCCGGCCAACGGGGGAGGCACAGAGAGGAAAACTGTATAAAACCAACACCGGCGGGTCAACAACAGCGACCAGGGAGGGCCAACATCGCCCTCCAAACCTCAGACAGCAGGCCGAAGGCTCGAACCGAAGACGTCTGGAACGCGTCGACCGGTCGGCGATCCAAATCCACACTCTTAGTACCACTCATCTGAAACTGCCCCACAGTGGCCGGCTTGCCCCGGGGCAGGAGTAAGACACCCACAGCACGGCTGGTCACCGTCCGGGTGATCTTCGGATTGAGTCGGGAAGGGCGTACGGAACGGGTCGCCGATGCAGGTCCGCTGTCCGGATGCTCTTCGGATCGAGCACAAAGGAGAGAACGGAGGACACAGAAGGGAAACTGACGAAACCACCAACGGCGATACGTCCAAGCCAGAACATCGAGGCAAGGGACGAGACACGAGGCCGGCTGGCTAGCAAGCCGGGCCGGGAAAAAAACCGAACGTGGCCAAAGGACTGGCGGGCAACGAAGCCGGGTCTGGAGGCCAAAAAATGCAAAACTGGGCCATAAGCCACATCTGTTTTTATCCATACTCATGTATCAACGTATATTTTTAATGTGCGCCCATAAGGGACACAACAACGTGTAAAATTATTATATATATGTATTGTCATTTATTTAATAAACGATGGCGGCGCCGCGGAAGTAATGCGAAAGCAGTCCCCGCGGCGCCGTCGGTTTAAAACTGGAAAAAAAAAAAAAAAAAGGTACTCGTAGGTAGGTACTTAAAATGTTCATTGAATGATTGTATTATTATTTTCTACACATGAAATAATTTTAAAATATTTTGACTGTTTTTGATCTATTTATAAACATTTTCATCCCAAGCCCAAAAAATGTAAAAATAAGTTTATAAATTATTTTTTATTCACGACCAAATTTGAACGTTAAATATTTAACCCGTCATTGCTCGCATGTGAGAATTTCCTCACATCATTTTTCAGATGAGAACCATTTACTTGTTCATAGTTGTATTTTCCTCTAATTCATAGAACCTTATGAGGTACTAATTAAAAATAGATTTATCGATAAACTACCAATTTATTGTTCCGATAAGGAAAGAAAAAAAGCAAATCCCTCTACGCGTGAGTAACAGCGTTGAATTATTTACGCACCTTAATATAAAAAAAATGTTATTTTTTGTTAGTTTATTCATTATATTTATTAGTTATATAATACTAAAAATGTATTAGTCCCTAAATTATTACTTTATGATAAAAAAAACCTGGTGAGTGAATCGCCGTGTTCAGAATATTATAATTATTTATTATGTGAGTCACAACGGGTTAAAAACATTGCATTTTTTTATTCTAGGTTAGTTTATTACCTGATTATATTATATTATTTTACATTTATTTGTCCCTAAATAATTACTTTTATGATATAATATATAACCTATATGGTGAGCGAATCGCTGGCAGTAGCGGTGTTCAGAATACATGCGTGCATGAGTCACGACGAGATAAACAAAAAATTATTATTTTAATTATTTTGTCTTAATTCAAAAATATTATTTTGGGGAATTTAAAATGTTTACGTGCCTATTATTATAATATAATTATGTATATTATTTACACAATGTCATTTTCAGAACATTGATTAATTTTATAAATTAACGTATTTCTATTAGTAAAATAAATTGCAATAGTAATTTTAATATAATAGCAATATATTTTATATTTACACGACAATAAGCTGACAGACCATTAATTCCACTAGGAATTATTTTTTGTGCAATAATTTAAATTGTAAATTTGAATTCAAATTTAACACATCCATTACAGTGACCAACACAATGACGAGTTACCTACTGTACAGAAGAGTGATTAGTGATTACTTACTCTCCCCCTTTTTTGTCATGCTAATTAATAATACAATTATTTATATTTTAATTTGAACTTACTTTGGGTCCCCATCTTGGACCTTTAGTTGCCCAGCAAATTTCCATAAAACATACGGCACATTTAATCCAATCGCAACCCTGCTGCTTTGACAGAACTGTACTACATCCTGGACATGGCATAGCATCTCCGCGTTCGATAAGATTCTTAAAGTAAAACAAATTTTTATACAATTTAATATTTAAATGTTTTTAAACCAGGGCATGCATTTGAAAAAATAATTTTGATCTAAGTTATTACAATCCTAATGTTACACGATTTTTGCGTTTATCGTTAAAAGTAATACCTATCTAATGCGTTGAATGACTCGGATACTGAATATGATAAATTCTTGGATTGATTGCTAAGATAAAAATAAAATACGCTGATTATTGAAAATATTTACGAAACCAATATTTTAACTTTTAACTAGTTTTAAGGAAATGGATTTTAAAATATTTCGGTTGGCGTTGTTTTTTGTTTAATGATATTTTATGTAGGTATTACGTTTTGCATATATTTTGTTTAATGATATATTATATATTTTGTTTTGTGATATTTAATTATTTTTGTTTACTGTTTTATTTACGTTTACAAATTTTAATCGCTCTTTGTCATAAATATATAACGTTATAATCATATAGTTATTTTAACGTTGGTAATAACATAGGACATAGGTAGGTTAGGGGTATATTGCAATGGATTTACCTCAAGCGTGCCGTCGCTGTCATTTTGTTCCATAAACTTTTTACATCCTCTTCCTTGAGTGTGAATTGACTGAAATAATTAAAATAGGTAAATAATATTACTTATACCTATAAGTACTGCCAAGTAAAAATATTTATACGTTTATGAGTACATTTTTATAATAGTAGTGAGTACCTACAATTAAATAACAAAAATCAATCATTGAATGGAAACATCGAATAGAATCAAACATATTTTTACATTCAAATATCCATTCTTTAATTAAACTGATTATATTTACAAATATTTCATAGTTTTTTCAGGACTTTTAGGACAACCTTCCAGATTAATTGTACTGAATTGATAGGTTTAGTTAAAAATATTACTATCTTGTAAAAAAAATCGGGTGAACCTCTATAGTTTAGGAACTAATTAATGACATTTTTTTTTTGATAAATTAAAAATTAACACTTTTTATTATTTAAATAATAATTATAAATACTTGGCAATTATTTTTTGAGAAACAGTATGAATAAATTCATATTCATTTTATAGGTAGGTAGTAATTTCACCACTCGGCAAATTGTCAATATCAAACACAAACAATAAAATTACACAAATTGACTCCACAACCGAATAGTTTCTAATGTACCTATGTCTAAATCAAAACCCGTATTTGCAACACTACAGTTATGTCAAAACTAATAACCTGGGAAATTATTTCCGCAACTAGCAGCCATTTATTCTCTGGCGGCAGCTCGGATTGTCCGAATACTAAACTGGCTCATAAATACTCAGTACTTACCCCACACCGAACGCACGTTACTGTCCCGCAAACGGGACATTTAAATTCCAAGACGTCATTCTTGTCGTAGATCAAACACCAGCCAGTACAATCGGGTCGTCTGCACTGAAAAGACCCGCCGTTTTGCTCTTTCGCCAACAACTGTCTGGCTCGTTCCACTGACCTTTGCAAAAACCGTTCATACTCTTCGTCCGAATCCAATATCTATGCGAAAAACACACATGCGTATACATTTTAATATATTATCTGATGTGAAGAAACCAAAACATAATCTAACAAACTGCATAGGTCAAGAAAATACTCGGTACCTTTTTTATTTCACGGTGTTGCAAGACCCCCGCACAAGAATACCGCTCGTCTATATACGGGCATTCAACTTGTTCGGCTTTCGAATGGTCGATCGTCATTTGCAGACAAGGCCTGAATAACACAAAATTGTCGAACATCCCGTAAATTGAGTATGAAGAAATAATAGTTTTACGTGAATTAAATTTAAGTATACTGATGTGGTACACCGGTACGTTCATAGTCGAATTGTTGGTGGTAAGCAGTGTTGAGACCAAAAAAAAAAAACGTATAAAAGATAAAAACTAATTCATATAAATTTGTCTGGATATAGATGGGCTAAGTAAATAAATAAATGAATGTAATATTTGTTTTTATTATTCTTCGAAATTACAAACAACCAAAACAATATTAATTTTACAAAAAAACAGCTAATAAGTAGGTGGAAGATTTTTTTAAGGTGTTGAAATTAATTAAAAAAACTTTAAGTCAAAACATATTAACTAGATAGTTTCAGAATTTATCTATCTACATTTATCTTTAGATTACATTAAATATGTCAAGTTCTTATCTATCCAATTCCCAACACTGATAGAAAGTTTGTAATATCCAGGGTTGAGCAATAATTAGATAAATAATTTTTAAAGTGTAACCAGGTACAAGTTAAAAGTTACTCGAATTTTATGTAATTAGGTACTTGTTACAAGTTAAATTTATTTGGAATTTTTTTCTGTTTCTACTACTATTTGCTTAATATTACTTATTAAAATGATATCAATCGAATAAAACGAATAGATACCTCCTACAATAAAGAATTATGCCAGTTATTTAAATGTAACATTGAATAAGTAACTTTGGGAGCACCGTAACTCCGAACAAGACATTTTTTTTCGACACCGTAACTCCACAAAAGATATTTTCTACGTATTTTTTTAAACAATAATAATAAATAATAAAAACATTTTAAAAACGCATTCTTAAGTAAAAACACGTCTGCATTAGCAACAGAAATGCTCGTCATATATCACACACACATAACTATAGATACCTATAGATAAAATAATCATTTAAAAGTTAAGTCATAAATGAGGAAAAACATTTTACAAACCCATACCTATCAATTTTATTTTATTATTTATAATTCGAAATTAATTACCCAAGCCAACTGCGTTGTATGTAGCGATATGACTTTTGATTTATTGATAAATGCGGTCATGCGGAGTTGTCCGGTGTTTTAGATATTGCAATCATGCGGAGATACGGTCGTTCGAAAAAATGTAGATCAGTGCGTCCGTAACTTTTATATAAAGTTACAATTAAATACAGTGTACCTATACGTCTTAATGTAATATGCAGGGATCATGTAAGTTCATGCATTTGCATATCAATCTTGCTAAGTTGTGTTTAATTCTAGATGACATAGAAATCTATTTCAAGGTACCAAGGTTAAATATGTGAAGTCTTATTTTGCATGTTTTTGCATATTTAGAGATTTTTCGCCGATTTGGCATATTTAAGCATAATTCTATTTTTTAACGGGCATATTATACATGATTTTGATATTCCTATTCATATTATTATATCAATATGCATTTTTTTATGGAAATACTATGAAAGAATCAACATTTTACGAAAAAAAAAATGATTTTTTGTAAGTTTATTTTTTTAAGATATTTAGTGCATATAAATGCATATATTTTTTAACTTTATAAGGCATATTTCAATGCATATTTTGCCAATTTCGAGTGCATAAATGTATGCTTATTTAGGCAATTTTTAGGGCATGGACTTAAGAAGCCTGGTAATATGGCAATGATCCAAGTAGGTAGGTACCTGACTGATTACGTTTTACCGAGTTATGAAATGAAACGCGATGATTTAACTTGTACCCGACATATACGATATACCAAACAGATATTACTATTGCCCATCCCTGGGTGTATATTCGTATACGCCTATTATATTATACGCACTAAGTGGTAAGTAGGGAAACAACAAAATCGTATTTTCATACCTACAAAATACATGCAAACAATCACGTAACACAACGCCATTATTATCATATGTACATAAACACACAGCGCACTCAAAGGGACCGTTATGAAGTACTAGGTCACTTTGCATTTCCATGGCCATTAATTGCTGATAACAGTTATTATCTTTATCTTCAGATGGCAAATGTTTAGTGTCTGAAAAGTAGCAGATACAATTTACTACAAAAATAAGGTTAATACTCAATTCTGTTGGTAATGGTGTATTTATTTATATACCTGTATATTATACATATGTACAGCGGCGTATTTAGCGTAAAGGTTCTGAGTACCGAGGTCTTCTCGGGGACCGAGGTTAAAAAATAACGGCCAACCACCCCACACAATGCGCCTAAAATCTTAAAAAGGTACCTAAAATACAATGTTCGTGGAGTGTTCAAAGTCTACTACTTGTACCTTAATTTAAATTTACTCTGCAGAGCCGCAGAGATTAGACATTAAAAAAAAATTTACTTATTAGTTATTACCGCGTAAATGTGACATTAATATACTATTGAGTACCTATTAATCATTAGGCTATTATAGCTATTAGCTATATCAGTCTATAGGTCTATCACTATTGAGGTATTTGAATATTTATTTATCGGATACAGAACCTAACAATTTGTATTACCCGCAATGATTTTAAAATATTGATCTATTTTAATGTTTTAATGAAGAATATGAATAAAATGACTACTCATGATTATATGTATTTAAATACCTATACCTACCTATATAAATACTGTTAATACAAGTGACCATTTTCAAAATCATCAGAGACCGAAGATTTATTTGGTGTCACTTTGTCTTTTTCAGGAAATAACATGATTGCATTTTATACTTAGAATATAACAATTAATCTACGTGGGAAGTTAAAAAATAGGTTATTAACAAAGAACATTCAAATTAAAATCCATTTTTTTTAAGGACATATAATTGAGGACATTTTTTCGGGGACGTTTTATAGTGGACCTATTTTAAAGACATTTGGTCTATCAATACATATTATACATAGTCTTACACTCGTAAATAGAAAAATAAAAATGCTATATTTTAGGTACCTATAATAAATAGAAAAAAATTATATTAATTAAAGTCACGATTTGAGATGGTCATAATAACGGTAAGACTTATACGAAGACAATCAAACTATGTAGTTTGTCTTTATTTTATATCGACCACAGACATATAAAATAGTAATAAAAGGCTCTTAATATACGCCACTGTACAAGGTATATAATTGTATATCTATATTATGTATACTATTAAACCTAGTAGTTAAACATCTATAACTATATAAATACAATATATAACACGTATAACATGCATTATTAATTATTAATTATTTTTATCATAATTAAATTTAATAGTTATACTTTGGATTTATGTATAAATTATAGGTATAATACAGTTTATAAGCCATGGTTACCATCCGTAGTCTTTGCCCGGATTATAAAAAAATTCAGGGTTTATTATAGGGTCTAATATGTCTGCAGTTAGCAAATGTTGTGTTTAAGATTCCGGGAGATGAATGTATTGGTTTTTTTCATATGTCCGTCACCAACTTTTGGAGCAGTAAAAATTTAAAATGCTTCGATATTCAATAACATTGTCAAATTTGGAAAACGGAAATATTTTGACATAATTGGTTTTATTTTTTTGTTGGAATTCAATAAATAGACGTTGAAATTGTCACCAAGAAAATATTTAGATTTTAGATTTTAAATTCTGAGCGGAGCGATGAATGTATTAATTTTACAATGTTGTGTGTTTTTTTTTAAAATTTTAAAATTATTTTTTTTTGCGTCTGTCATTACGTTTTAGTGCAGTAAAAGTGCTCAGATTTTCTTCATTGCCATATTTTCTGATAGGAAAGTGAATTTAGTTGATACATTGTGGTGGTCAAAAGGAAAAAATTCCCAATAGTTTTTAAACTATTTATAAGTATAATACGTTTTTTGTTTTTATTGTTTTTTGAAACGTAGTTTCTTATGGCGCGATGTGAGCGGAGGGCCCCTAGCCCAGAAAAACCGTGCACATCGAAAATAAAAGCGTTAGTCGCTATCTCTCTTACTCTTTACCGCTTTCTATATACTTCTGTCTCTCTCGCTCTACGGTCGGCTACGTTGTTAATGGGTCACGACTACACGTGTAATGAACTACACGGGTACCCGTGTTTTTACCTATGACGCGACGGGGTTTAAAGCCCGTGTAATAAAAATACCCGTGTATTTAATACACGTGTTTCTAAATAACCGTGATCTTGAATACTCGTACATATAATATAGGTACACGGGTAATGATAAATAAATACACGGGTATGCACGGTTATTATTAAATACACAGATAAACACGAATATTATGCACGGGTATACACGGGTATTAAATACACGGGCTTTAATATACATTTTGCCCGCGTACCCGGGCTCCTTGTACTGAGTTGTACCCGTGCATACCCGGAAACCCTAGATACTATTATTATTATTATTGTTATAATAAATTATTATAGTATTACAATTGAAACCGTTCATAACAAAATAAATAACATTAAAGATTATAAAATCACTTTCATGAGTCATGAGTCATGACTGTGCTGAGGAATCCGGGTTTTTCAGTTATGATTTTATTTTGATTCTGGGCTAGGGTCCCTCCGTTCACATAGACACTCGACTTTTATTTTATTATTGTCGATAAAAATGTTTTCAGTCGGTCAAAAAACTTGAAAATTTAATACAAGGTTCTTCATAACTTGTAAGTAAAAATGAAAAAAAGTTGAGCGTAAGTCTCCAATAGTTTTTTATACGCGTGTCTAAAGTTAAAATTTTGTCAACATACATAAAAATCATAAACAATTTTCTATTCAAATCTAAGATTTTAAAATCCAACACAAATATCTCTTGGCGTTTTTCTACCTTTCTAAAAAAAAAACAGCCGTTTTCTTCGAGAACAAATTTCTTATTTTGATGTAATTCGAAAATTAATAATTAACGACACTTGAAATTGTTAAACACAAAATGTTTAGGTTATCATTTTCTACAACCCAAACAAATTTAAACATATTTTGAAAATTTTCAAGCTAATTGTAGGCCTAAGGAAATTTGGTTATTCAAATTTTTTTTCTTTAAATATCGAAAAAAAAATTTCGTTGGATAAAATTTCTTGAAAAATGTTTTGTGGTTAAAAATGTATATAATATTAATTTTTATAGATAAGGATTGAAAATTTAAAATAAGGTTTTTCATACGTATTCAATATAGTTTAACCAAAAAATCAAAAAAATAATTTTTTATAGACATTTTAAGTTCAAATTTGGACGAAATTAGATATTAAATGAAGAATGACAATGTTATTTATTTCGTTGTAATTCTAAAACATTTTTTGTTGTTGCTTGATTGCTTGAAACTCTTAAAGTAAATTATGATTTTCTTATACACTCAATATGACATTTTTAAATGCAATGTTTTCTGCAAAAAATAGTTCAACCTACTGTATTATTAATAGTATAAAATTAATTACTTTAATACCAATAATATCATTGAATACACTTAGTTATGTAGGCTGACAGACCGTCTTCGGCTTAGAACTGTTTTTCGTATACAATGATTTATATCATTGAATTCAAATATAACATCCATGGAAGTAATCCACTCCACACACACCTACGACCTACCTACTGTACAGCAGAGCAACCTAACCCACTTGACGACCTTTTTTATGTTTTTTAGGCATGATATGATTTTAAAAATATTTTGCATCTTTTAGAGCTGTTTATAAGTATATATGTTTATAAGTATAAGTCAAAACGTTTCAAAATGCATAAAACAAATATAATTAATATAATATGTTATAAAAATAAAATCATTATCTAATGTATTTCACACCGTCCAGCTCAAAATCGGTTTTCGTACCTATACAATGATAATGATTTATCATTGAATTCAAATATAACACATCCATTCAACGACCTATAGGTAGTCAATGACGATATACACTCAAAATGTTCCCAGGATTTTTTTTATGATCAATTGTACTTATCAAAGAAAAACTGTCGTAATTATTAGATGATTAACTGTAGAATTGTATCAAAAATATTTGTTATGCGGGTATCTTTAATTATTACTGGCTACTGCATTTATCAGTACAAAAACGTGTTATAAAGCAATAAATAATAATTATATTTATTTTAAAACTAAATGCCAAGCGCATAGGCAAAATAAAATAAGCATAATATTTTTTAAATATGAATTTCTTATGTTACAGTCTATACTGCCAAGTGCTAATTATTATGTGAGTTTGTGTACGGCATTAGTGAAATTACGGAGGGCGGAGGTGCTTACCAGCATTTAGTTGGTAAG
>CM040630.1:6054059-6075457 GCA_022818045.1 Neotoxoptera formosana
TGTATGCATATGTGAATTTAAAAAATAAATAATAATAAAATGTATAGGTAATCATTTTTTAAAAATCTTCCTCTTTACAAAAAAAAATTTATTTTTTGTTTACTTTCTCTGAGATAATTTTGCCGCTCCCAAAGTGTGCCGTCCCCGGGCAATTGCCCACCGGTGCCCCTCCCTTAAAACCGGCCCTGGCTACTGGTATTTACAAATAAAAATCCTTGTTCACACGGTGCTGATTATGTAGTACCTATGTATGTATAACACCTAAAACCACCCAACTTTGAGCAGCAACTAGTTAACGAAAGTTGAAAATTTCAACGTGAAAATTCATGAAAAAAATAGCTTCATTAATTTATGCAACTATTAATATAGGTTGTCATTTGAAAATCAAAAGTCGATGGTAGTTTACCTAATAAATAAAAGGGTAAAAAATATTTAAAATGTATACAAATGTAGAAAAGCATGAGACTAAAATTATTTTTAAAAAAAATTTGAAAAAAGTCAATACTTTTTGAAATAATGAGTGTTCAACGATAAAAAAATCACCCTTTATAATAATAATACAAGCCAAACTTATGGAAAATCTTGTATTACATTTTTAACTTGTAGCTATTTATACACCATTTTTATGAATTTTTAACTACAAAATTAATTGTAAATCTTCGCCATTTTGACATATTTTAAACAATTTTATTTTAGGAAAAATCGAAGAAAGGTAGAAAACCAGTAGTTGAGCTAGGTATTGTCTTCAGTCATCTTGAAAAAAGGAAAAATGACTTATTTAATGAAAATGGTATTTTGAAAAAAGCCTCTTCGAAAATTTGGAATGAGATTTCTACTGCTCTTGAAGGGAAAATGACATCAGTAACATTGCATTTGGCTGTGCATCATAATCGAAATAATTGGCAAACCAAATTAAAGAATCTACTAGGTATTAATGAAAAAATAACTGTTCTATCATCAAATGTTAAAGAAAGTTCTACAGATGAATCATTTATATCGTCATCAGAATCATCATTATTATTAAATGACTCTAGTAGAGTTATTTAAATTTTCTCTGTCATATGAAAAATTTAGACTAATATGTCCTACAACAACTTCGTACAAAAGAAAAAATAAAAGAAGAAATTATGAAATATTAACACCATATGTTTGGACAGATATAATAAATGATGAATTTTTAAAGGCTCATAAACTTCCTTGTAACTTCATTTATAAAAGAGGGAAAGCATACACGAATTCCGAAAGTAAGTATTACATTACATTTAAGGCAAAATGTAAGGATTGTGATGCTAATCTTTTTGGTTGGAGTGAATCTAAACCTGATGAAGGAAAACCGCTAGATGTTTCAATTTTAACGAATAACACAAAGGGGCTTGAACATCGACATAATACAAAAAGACCGTTGAAAGGAATAAAGCGTCAAGAAATAGGGCAATCATTAAAAACCGATCTCGCTTGCAATTGGAGGCGTGCAAATGTTGGTGATATGGAGTTTGGTAGTATTTCCCCACCAAATTTATATAAGACATCTGTCTTACGAAAAGCTAAACAGGAGTCGAAAGATAAAGAAATAGGTAAAAAATATAAATGTTCAGTTCAATCAATTGTCGAATTTAAGAATAATTCAAAGTATTCAGGGTCTATACATACTATTGGCATCGATCCTTTTTTAGTACATTATTGGACTCAACATCAAATTATAATTTACAAAGAAGCTTGCAAAAATTATTGTAAGTTATCAATTGATGCTACTGGTTCTTTAGTTAAAAAACTTAAACGTTCGTCGCTTAAATTACTATCAAGTCACATATTCTTATATGAGGTTGTAGTAAGTACCAGTTTTGGAAGTAACATGACTGTTTCACAAATGTTGTCAGAAAAACAAAATACTTTGACAATTTTTTTATGGTTGAGTGAATGGATGCAGTTTGCTATTGGCAACCCTAATGAAGTTGTCTGTGATTATTCGAAAGCTCTACTTGGAGCCACGTCGAGAGCCTTTTGTAACGGTAGCAGTATAAGCAGCTATGTAGAAAATTGTTTCATGGCAGAAAATCTTTTTGAATTTGGTTATTATTTGGAAGCGGTACTGACTGTAATTATGAGCGAAACTGATGGATGGATTGAAGATGATAATCATAATAAAACTCCGGCTGAGAAAAATAGAGAAAATATACTAAATAAAATAAAAGGGTTGCCTGAACAAAATGATTTTATAGATGGTTTACAAAGTACTGATGATGATTATGTTATAGAAGATAATAATATTGAAGTATTAAGTTCAAATCGTGTACAGCAATATTTAAACAGTATTTACGAGCAAAGTAAAACAAATTCTTTAGTAAAAGGAGATCGGTTATCGGCATATCATCTCCCTGAAGAATAATATATACTTAGGTGTTTGAAATTTGTTTATATTAAGAATATAAAAAATTTTTTTTTATAAAAAATGTTTTTGCTGGGCAAACCAAAACCATGCAAATTTTAAAAACTGCATAGCAAATTCTAGCAAATAAGTAGCAATTTTCCTAAAGAGGTTTGAAGTTTCTGGGTTGATGTGGGGGGGGGGCTAAAGTGAAGTTGGCCCCCTCCGAGTAAAAAATGTTTTTGCCGGGAAAACCAAAACCATGCAAATTCTAAAAACTGCATAGCAAATTCTAGCAAATAAGTAGCAATTTTCCTAAAGAGTTTTGAAGTTTCTGGGTTGATGTGGGGGGGCTACGGTGAAGTTGGCCCCCCCAAGTAAAAAATGTTTTTGCCGGGAAAACCAACACCATGCAAATTCTAAAAACTGCATAGCAAATTCTAGCAAATAAGTAGCAATTTTCCTAAAAAGGTTTGAAGTTTCTGGGTTGATGTGGGGGGGCCAACTTCACGCACGTATAATGCCATGCACACGAGCGACGCGCATATTGATAATAACTGTCCAGTCGTTAATGAATCAATTACCCAGTCACCAATACCCGAGGCCGTTATTACAAACACTACACTACCCGTTGCCGAATCAACGAAACAAATTCTCGATCAACACCTCAAACAATTTGAACCTAATTTCGACGGCACACCGGTAATCATTATCGAACTGACGAATTCCAAAACTTCTACTTGGCACCCGCTAAAATGGGCAAATTCCTTAGCACCAATTTTTACAGCATTAATAACATTAAGCCAAATGGTCACCAAAAAGTCAAAATAACATTTGACTCGATTTATCAAGCCAATATATGCTTAGAATCACCTTTCCTTGCCGAACATAACTTGTTGGCCTACATTCCATCAACTTTAATATTCTCACACGGAGTCATTAAATTAGATACCTCTTTCCCAGAGGAGGATTTTCGTGACTGCGCAAAATGCACGTTCGTGAAGTTGGCCCACCCATGTACTACAATTTTTTTTAACCTATGCCATTATTTTGCAAGTTATTTGCAAGTAATTGCAAGTCTATTTTTAGAATTTGCAAGTCCAAACTTTCACAGTAAAATAAAAAAAAACAAAAGTTGGGCCAACTTCACGTAGCCCACCCAAGTTGTACCAGAACTTCGAAATCGGTATCAAACGAAAGCTTCTGATTTGCAAGTATTTGCAAGTCCAATTTTAGAATTTGCAAGTAGCTCGATTGACATCTGTGAGCTTTCAAAGTTATGAAGTTAGCAATTCCAAGTTGTACCAGAACTTTGAAATCGGTGTCTAAGAAGTGGCGGCTAGCTCTTGATGTTGTGCAGTGATGTTTTGACCAGAAACTTCCAAGTGGGTATCATACGAAAGTTCTATAAAATATTTACA
Source organism: Neotoxoptera formosana (assembly GCA_022818045.1). Classification (NCBI taxonomy): domain Eukaryota; kingdom Metazoa; phylum Arthropoda; class Insecta; order Hemiptera; family Aphididae; genus Neotoxoptera; species Neotoxoptera formosana. The sequence goes on from CM040630.1 coordinate 6,057,846, forward strand.
AGTCACTATTGCTGCCATCCATTACCTGTTGAAGCTGGAAATTTCAGTTTAATTGAGTTGATTGAGAATTTCATAATGGGTTTTGTTAGCCAATGATTTTCAAATATGTGCAAGCTCGTTATTGAAATTTGGAAATTTCTCAAGAATCTATACACTTATAACCCCTATTTAGGTCTTTCAAATATTGCCATTCTTTTGCCAAGCTTGTACATATTTTTTTGTACAATACTCCTCGCTGTTTGAATTTTGGATCCAAATCAGCAGTTTTAATCGTTTATTATTTAAGTACTAACCTTGGTGATTCGGGGTATGGGCTTAGACCATGGTTGATGACACCAATATATGAACCACAGGAAAATAGTTCAGAAGCTCGTTACAATAAGTGGTTCTGTAAAACCAGGTCAATAATCGAGCGTTGCAATGGTGTGCTGAAAATGCGCTTCAGATGTCTTCTTAAAAATAGAGTTCTGCATTACTCACCACCAAAGGCAGCTAGTATTATTAACGCATGTGTCATATTGCACAATATTTGTATAACAAATAAATTACTATTAGTAAATATCGATGAAAGGGAAGATATTGATTTGGGCATAATTAATGATTTACCAGTAAATAACAATGTGAATCAAATTAATCCAGAACTTACAGCAGGAAAAAGATACCAAAAACAAATTATTAATAGATACTTTCAATAAACATCTTTTTATTTAAAACAAAAACATTGTACAATTATTATTACTAATTAAATATATGACATATAATATTTTTTTTTTTATATATAAACTATCTAAATATGAGATCTTTCATAAATTTACTATAGGAACATTAGTTAGGTGGTAAAGTTTAATATTAATAATATATTAGTATTTTTTTATAGAGGAAATTGGTTAATGGTATGTTAAAAAACCCTTCTTAAATTTAAACAAAATAGGATTACCTTAGGTACTTTTTTTCTAATGCAGCTGCAATTTTTTCTTTTGCTTCTGTTCTCCTCTTTAAAAGAAAAAGTTTAGCAATATAATATGATTTTAAAATTTCATTACGAGCGTCGTTTGATTCTACTATATGCATGGAAGCATTTACTGATTGTTTCAAGACACCAAGTTTACTGGAAAGATTTTTAAAAACATAAGTTTATTTTACATATATTTATTTACAGTATATTTTAATAACATTGTTATACCTGTTTAGATGTTCATCTAATTCTTCAATTTCTGTTAAACTATAACTAGCCGCAGGTCTAGAATTACATTAGGTATAGCAATTTTTAATTTTGTATTATAATAAATTAATAACAATATTAGTCTAATATATTGTCATCTAACACTGTTTTAATATCTGTTACTTACAACAAAACATTATTAGACTCATCAAGCCTTTCAGTGTCTACAACCATTTGGAAACCTTCAAAGTTCACAACAGGTTCAGCAGTATTTGGATGACCATTAACAGGCACCTCTCCAATAAGATTTAAAATTTTGTCTTCCCATTTTTATTATCCCCTCCACCAGTCTTCCTACAACTTTTTTTGTACTCAACACTTTTTGTCTTTACATTACTCTTTAAGTCTATCCAACACTAAAATTGAATAATAAGCAAATATTATATAAAAGACTTATTTTAAATGTTATCTGTAGAAAATCAGTTATAAGATTTGGATCTTTGTGAATAATAATAAATCTCACATCAAAGATAAAATGAAATATCTATTGACTTTATAAAGAATTTGTTTTTAATTTAGCATTCAATAATCATAAAATAGCCTATTGCTACTGATAAGTTTAAGGATTTGTAGAGGGAGCACTTGGAAATGGGAAAATATGCTGTAGGTAGAGTTCAAGAATATTATATTAATATCAATATAGATTGTTCACACCTATGATAATAATAATAATAATAATAATAACAACAATAGTTTATTCACATAATTCAGATTATATACACGTAAATATTTTTGAAAAAATTTCTGGAGTAATGCATATTAAATTATTTGAATATAGCCCAAGTGCTAGTATATTTCTATTAATGTTTTCTATTAATGTTGTTAAAAAAAAAAGAAATATAAAAAGAAAAAAAATGTTTGATTATGAAAGTCCAAGTACATCTGTTTCTGATAGCAATTTTAATTCTTTTAAAAATGAATATTTTTTTCCAATTTTGGACCAAGGTATAGTTTCTATAAATGAAATGTTTCAACAATTGGACAAATTTAATGATTATTTTGGTTTTCTGTATAATATTGGAAGTATTTCTCATATGAATAAAGATGATTTAATGAAAAATTGTATGGATATTCAAAATCTGTTAGAAGTTAGTGACACAAAAGATATAAATGGTCGAGAAATGTTTGATGAATTGGTCATTCTTTGTGATATTATTGAAGAAGACACGTCACCACTAAAAGTTCTAGAAAAAATATTTAGTTACAGCGCTGATGACATTTACTGCAATGTGTCCATAGTATTAAGAATATTGTTAACTATGCCTGTAACTACTGCGTCAGCAGAACGATCTTTTTCAAAGATGAAATTAATAAAAAACTATCTCCGAAGCACGTTGTCACAAGAAAAAGTCACCAACTTAGCCATAATCTCTATAGAAAAAGAAATTGCTGACCAATTAAAATATGATGATATTATTGATCAATTCGCGGATATAAAGAGTAGAAAAGTTAATTTTTAATATATTTGTACCTATTGTTATATTTCATATTTGTTGTCTTATTTTGTCAATATTTTTTTGATAATTTTTATTTATTATATTAAGTTTGATTAAATGACATGGTGCGTTATTAGGTAATTTACTTATTCATGTTGTTGTAGGTGCAAGGTACTATACCTATTTGTTAAGATTATTTGCGCACACTTGAGTTTCAAATTTGGGGAGTATAGCTCCCATATGCAACTGACGTGCGATAATGACATTTTAGACCCCGCAATTTTACTCTGCCCCGAGCCCCGCAAATCGTCGGGACGGCCCTGTTAATAGCAGCTGTGTATGTAGTACCTTGATCACATATAGTACCAACAAATTTAAGGCCACTCAAATGTATTGCTTTCAGTACATATCTAATTTGATTTGCCAAGTTATATCGTTTTCTGGCCGTAGCCATTTTCCTCCAAAAACAAGATACCGTTTTCCTCCACTGTCCATTTTCCACCAATAAATAAAATAATAAAATCGTCATTCGTTATCAGAATGTTAAATTAAAAATAAAAGAACAAATCAAATATTTTTAGTATAATTATAATATAATAATACACCGTACAGGTGAAACCTACAGCCAACGATTAGTGTATTTAGGCCATACTATAGAAACAGCATCACGAATAGATTGCTCAAAATCAATTGTGATTGATTTTGGATTTATCGTCAATTTTAATTCAATACATTTAAGTATAATATGGTTAAATGTATTAACATATGTATCAGTGGATTTATTAACTAGAAGAAAAACACAACTGGTATATAATATCCGTTTTTAAAGCCATGTATTGTTAACATTTGGTTAAAATGTTTGGCACTGTATGTAAATGTACCATCGCAATAAATATTTTCAGATTCACATAAAAATGTTAAGTATTAATAACAAGAAAATATTAACACATTTTTATTATCATTAGTAATGAGTAAAAATTGTTCTTCGGAAGTAGTCTTAATGTCCATATTGTTGATTACTAAATGTACCTCTTCAATATTTTACGGACTTAGTAATATTATACTAAAAATATAGTCTTATTGATACGAGTATATCGTATATTCGCGTGTCTGTCTCGGGATGGGGGCAGTTCGGCCCCGTGATAAGAATTATAGATGATAAGCGTAATCCTGAGTTCGAACTCTAACCTCCAATAGTTCGGTGACGTGTTACCTAGATCCCCGTCCAACTAGATCCCCATTTTTATCTTATATCATCATATACCAACGATCCATCAGTGACGCCAAACTTAAAAATTATTTACTGTGATATCTCGCTGCGCTGCGCTCGGACAAAAAAAACAAAAATATCCCTCGACTTGCTATGCAACACCACCTCAAGTTGGTCACAGGGTAACCACACTATAACCAATCTTATCACTTATCATGGGGATCTACTTGTATTCATTTCGTTTGGCTCCGGTTTCAGCGATTATTCCATGAGATTAAATCTGGTATGTTATCACGGGTCCGAACTGCCCAGGGCGAAATTTTAAAACATGTCACGGCGCATTTATCATCCGACAATCTTATCAAATATTAGATATATGATAACAAATTAACATTGATAACAAATTTGAATTTTGTTAATGTACATTATAAAAAATTATTTTGTAATATTTTATTTACTTATACTTAATTTATTTGCAAACAACGGAAGGTTTAAATTCTAAGGTACCCGTCTGCATTTAATAATATAATATGTATAATATTTATTTATAACAGTTTTTTTAAGGACGTTTTAATTTTACATGTTTAACATTTTTTGTTGGTATTGTACATTTTTTTTTTTTATAATATATTTCCTATGTTATCTTAATTTGCTGAGCTAAAAAAACAATTAATTTGCCCTGTATTTTAGTGTGAATTTTATTATTTTAGTCATATGCATATTGATGTATGGACTGCACTCTCAACAACATTCAAATATCTCAGCTTCAACATTATGTTTTCCAACCACTTTCTAGTATAGCATGTTCCATACATCAGTATATTTTTTATTATGATTTTAGTATATAACAGTTTTGAAAATCTGTTGTTTAATGTTTTGATAAAACAAAAGAGTGTAAGACATACATATCGTACAATAAATTATTTATTTAATATAATTACTGGAAATAGCTCAATCAACAAGAAATTAATAACAATTTAATAGCAAAATTTAATTGATGTATGGAACATGCTATACTTGAAAGTGGTTAGAAAACATAATGTTGAAGCTGTTATTCAAATTTGTTATCATATATCTAATATTTGATAAGATTGTCGGATGGTAAATGAGCCGTGACATGTTTTAAAATTTCACCCCCAGGGTCCTGTCTGTCTCACTCAATGTATGTAATCATAATAATCAGTGACAATTGATAATACACAATATAACAATATAAATATATAGGTATATGCCCGTACATTGTATATAAGTATCTTTATGAGGCGTCCCAACATGGACAACGGAACCCAATTTACAAGTCAAAAATGGACCAGAATCATGGAGGGACTGAAGATAAAAAGTGTACACACTACAGTGTACTACCCCGAAAGTAACCCGGTTGAACGCGCCAATTGCGAAATAGGTAGGCTGATTCGTACATACTGTTACAAGCAACATACCAATTGGCTCCGTTGGTTGGATAACATTGAATTCTGGATAAACAACACAACGCACTCGACTACCGGATACACACCCCCAGTACATCATGTTTGGGAAAAACACACAGTTATCAATCACTAAGTTATCCTCAATCTGAACCGACAGACCCAGCACCGGATTTTATTCAGATCACCATGAAGAGAACCAAGAAGCAGGCGCAGTTAAGAAGTAAATATAAGGATCGCGACAAGAAATTCCCAAAATACGAAACAGGGATGAAGATCCTGGTAAAAGAACACCGACTATCTTCCGCAGAAGACCATGAAACCCATAAACTGTTTCTTTTGTACCACGGACCGTATCAGACTTGTGAGGTGCACAACAACAATACGGTGACTGTACAAGACCCATCTGGACACCAGAGAACTTGTAATTATAAAAACTTTAAACCGTATCACGAGTATGAACGACCAACTCGAGTACAAACCAACTCAGAACAATAAATTATATATAAAAAAAAAAAAAATGTAAATATGTGAAGAGAAATGTGATTAATATATACATATATATGTTCCGCTTGTGAGACTAAAATTATAAATTAGATATACCATGTCATTAATGCACCCCTCCATAGGAAGAGAACATGGAAATGTATGTCCGGATCCCGTTGGAGAAGTTAAAGAGGAATAGACCGATTAACAAACTAGAATTCACCAGTATTGACCGATATCTAAGCAACGACCAAAAGAAAAGGATTTCGAAGTTCTTCCGGGAAGAAGCCGCGAAGAGGATCAGATATGATGCTGAACCGACGTGGACTATGCCTGAGTCAGTTCAAGCGGTGGAAAAGGAGAGTTGGATGGAATCTCAACCGGAGACCGAGGAAGACGTCCAGGAGATCCAGACACAGTCATCACCCAGTTAAATTGTTACTTGCAGTGATGAACGAGAACCTGAGGAAGTAGAAATATTGGAGATTGCCACATCACCAATAGCAGAGAGTAATAATGAATCCGAACCCAGTAACAAGTAAGACAGTAGTTCTGAAGAAGACAGGTTGAAAGAAACTGTAGAGAACTTCTGGTCGAAGAATCACGGATCTTATAGCACCCTAAAAAAGAGCCTATTCACGGCAAAAAAATTCGGAAAAGGATTCGGAGACATGTCCAACACTCAGATGAAGAAACAGATGTACAAGGAGAAAATGAATCAAATCAAAGCCCTGAAACGGCATCATCAACAACAACCATAATCTCATATCAACCACACACACGTACACCATCAGTTTTTATTCTCTCAAAATCCCTCATACTTCGGTATTTTGAGATAATAAAAAGGGGACAATGTAACGGGATAAAACGGATCGCCCACGTATGTGGCGCCCTCCCGTTTCCCGTCAGCTTACTATCACACCACGCGACCGCCACACGCTCTTTCGTACCACAGAACCGGTAACCGCCACGAAACACGGCCAACTCATGCCACAACACAACATAGATAGCGTGGAAGCGCAGAGCGTTCTCCGACAGTCCGCCGTCCACCAAAAGGAAATGAGTTTCCCGAAAAACCTTACATCTTTTGAATCTACAAAGTATTGGGTTTTCATATATAGATTCTGAACTACACGTCAGCATTTTTCAAGGAGTTTTAATGTGTATGTAAGAACTTGCAATCACAAAATGCGAAACTATGATTCTGCATACGAAGCTACAACATGCAATAGCATATTTACTAGCCAGCGACCACGACCTAGGCCACCTTCCTAGACCTTCCTAGACCTAGACCCCGCTGAGTGCGGTGAATGTGTAAGCCGGACGATACTAGCGATCGTTAGATACAGATACAGTCACCAAACCACCAAACAGCACCATTCCCTAGCCTGCATAAGCCGGACGATACTCGCGATCGTTTAGATACGGATATGCTACAGGCTCAACCAGCGACCAAAGTTTCCTACAAAACTCGATCGCAATAACCCACCGTCCTTCTCGTGCCGTGAGACATCGAAAACCGAGTCCGCCGCCGTTAAGTGAACCACATGTACATTTTTACGGAGAGCTGCCACCACCGAGTTGAGCCGCCATGTATACCGTCAATCTTTTCCGCACGCCGTCAGTCAGAGCACGAGCCGCTACGGAAACCAACTACAAACACTTTCTACCGGAAAACAACCGTGAGTTTTTTGTCAAACATTCCCCCCCCCCCTTTTTATGTAAATTCCCATCATATTATTTTTACTGTACACTCTTTGAGTATCAAACATACATTTAAAAGAAAATACTGTAAAAACATAATGAATACAAATGTTGTCATATTATAAATGAATAAATATTGGTAATTAAATTATACAACATCGTCGTTCATTACAAACTGTATGGCTCCGACTAACTTTTTGCACTTTCTCACAAGGGACATTTTTAAAGCTCCATTTCGAATTTTTCCAATTTTGTTATACACGTTATTTTGCGGATAATTTGCGTAATTTTGCGGACTAATTTTCAATTTTTGCGGACAAATTGTTTTTTTAGCAAATAAAAAAAAACTGTTGACATGCTGGTGAAATGTTGCAAAAATTTAAAAAATTCACTTTTTATACTTTTTAGTATACCATTAATTTGCGGATAATTTGCGTAATTATGCGGACTAATTTTCAATTTTTGCGAACAAACAGTTTTTTAGCAAATAAAAAAAACTCTGTAAAAAATTAAAAACCACATTTTTTATTTTTTAGTATACTATTATTTTGCGGATAATTTGCGTAATTTTGCGGACTAATTTTCATTTTTTGCGGACAAACCGTTTTTTAGCAAATAAAAAAAACTGTAAAAAATTAAAAAACCACATTTTTTATTTTTTAGTATACCATTATTTTGCGGACTAATTTTCATTTTTTGCGGACAAACAGTTTTTTAGCAAATAAAAAAAACTTATCATGAAAATTAAAAATCACATTATTTTAAAAACTGATTAGGTACTTCATTTTGTAATATTTTTTGTATAAAAATGTTATTACTTATTAAAATTTTGACTATCAAAACCTGCATAATAATGTTTTCAGTTTGTTCAAATATTTACATTTACGAATATTAAGGTTGTGGAGGTCATAAGATGTAGAACAGGTAACATCAGATGTCCAGACATATGGAAAAATTTTCTTGCCCATCATAAAAAAATCGATGTTTTTTCTGACGAGTTTTTAGATGAAGAACAAAGATCACACGTTTTAACAATTACATATGAAATAAAACATATTCCTGGTCGAATTCATCTGGCGTTTGCTTCTCCGCCGTCAAGACTATAACCTCTTATTGTTCAGTCCAAAGAGGAAACCTCAAAACATATGAATCAAAATATTGAAGATCACATAGTAAAAAACCAACCTAAAGTTAAAATCCTAGGAGTTACTTTCTATGCTAAAACTACATGGATTCCTCATATCTCAAACCTAAAAAATTCGACTATCCATAGACTTAACATAATTAAAAAAGTTACTCATACATCATGGGGAGCCCAGTCCTCGTGGAAATACATAAAGCACTTATCCTCTCTAAACTTGACTATGATGCTCCTCTCTTCTCAACGGTAAACCAGCTCATTTAAAAATATTGGACCCCATCCACAACACGGGGTTTACAACTCTCCATCGGTGCCTTTCGCTCCAGCCCTATTCAAAGAATACTTTCATTAGCGGGTATTCCTTCACTAGCCATCCGCTGGAAGAACAAACGTCCAAAATAGCAGCCAGAATGTCCAGACTCCCCCAGAACATCACATATTGCCCTAAACAGCTGCTTAGTAACATATACAGAAAATATGATCTCAAAAATTATAGATGACACGAGTTCAGTTTCGATTCTAAGTAAATAATTTGACAATAATTGTTTGTAAATCTATTCGTATTCAATTTATTGTAGGATTGTGTATATATTTAGTTAAAAAATAAGGTAAGTGCATTTTTGAAATTTTTGCAACGTTTCACCAGCATGTCAACAGTTTTTTTTTATTTGCTAAGATACCATTTGTCCTCAAAAAATGAAAATGAATCCACAAATAATCCGCAAAATGATGGTATAATAAAAAGTAAGGTAAGTGATTTTTTTAAAATTTTTGCAACATTTCACCAGCATGTCAACAGTTTTTTTTTATTTGCTAAAAAACAATTTGTCCGCAAAAATTGAAAATTAGTCCGCAAAATTACGCAAATTATCCGCAAAATAACGTGTATAACAAAATTGGAAAAATTCGAAATGTACATGCTGTCGAAATGGAGCTCATTTTTAAATATTTTTATCATTCGCTGAAAAATACTATCCCTGGTAAATATCATAACAGCATTAATTGTTTTGTCCAGACGCTTTACTTTCTTGCCTTCTAAATAAATATGTTTAAGTATCTTATGGAAGGACTCTAAATACATATTTGTGTTAATACCAAGCCGTAAACGGTAACAATACGCCCAAATTTCTGGCCGATTAGAGTAATGTCGCTGAAAATATTCTCCAAATGATTTAGTATCAACATCATTTAATAAATCCTGTACGACTTGCAAATGATAAATTTTAAAATCTTCTCCAGATGTTCGTTGCAATATAACTTGTAGATTTTTATACAGAATTGCTTTTTTCCCGTGACTCCACTAATCTTGTTCAATTTTGACTCCAATTTCTATCAATATGCCATGTACACATAAGCTTATGTGGAACAGCACCCATAACACTTGACTAAGCATTATAAAATGCAGGAGAATCATCAGACATGAATACTTTTGATTGAATCCGTTCCACCTTAGACTTAACAGCATTAAAAAAATGTCAAAAAATAAGTTCATCTGAGCGGTTTGAGAAGCAAAATGCAACGGGACATCCTGAACCAAATTCATCTACAGTTAATAAAGTTGTAACGTCACGGAATTTAGGCCTCTTGTTCGTTTAAAGCTAGTACAGTAGAATCCGCTTAATTGGGACACGTCGGGCGGTGACCTATTTGCCCCCATTATGCGACTGTCCCGATTAACCGAATAACTAATAAACCGAAACTATTTAAGTGCATATTATATACATACATAATAATTTTATTTAAAAAATACATACATACACACTTAATTCATACTTTATTTAAAAATTACATATGTATTATTATTATTATTATTATTATTATTAGCAGTTGTACATTATACATATTTACTATTTAGTATTATTATATCGTAAATTAATTAGATTATTATTTTATTACATATAGATATTTATAATACATTAATTGATTAACATACTTATATTTATATTTTGTTAGGCTGCAGAAAATCGTCCATTGTTCTTTGATTTAATTTATCAAAACTTTGTTTTTTGTTTTTTTGCATTTCCGTTTTCATTTTGCATAAAATATAGTCTCAGGTGATCAATGCACTTTTCTGCTTCTCTTGTTGTAATTTTGATGGGCTGAACGTCATAGTCATCGTCATCGCTTTCTTCATTTTGCAGACTTCTTTCAGCAATTTCATCGAGAATATGATCGTAATTTTTATTTTCATTGAAGCACTGCACACCATCATCAATTTTTATAAATAATTCCCCATTTCCTACGCATTGCGCTACGTCATTTTCAATAGAAAAAATAGGAGGAATAGGTAGATCAATCAGTGGTCTGAAACCGCAATGTGCAAAACTATGCTGAATCGTAACAGACGACACTTTTCTCCAGCTGTCAGCGACAAATTGTATTGCTTGTAGAATGTTTATTTTAGAATTGATATCGTTAGCACATGTAGATGGAGTTACTAAATTATCTTCAATAGCCTTTAAAATGTATGTTACCAATAGTCCACGGTAATGAGTTTTTAAATTCTTAATGATCCCCATATCGAGTGATTGAACGAGAGTAGTATTTGGAGGCAGAAACTCAAGTGTGATATTTTTTAAATCTATCAATTTTGGATGTGGTCCAGCATTATCAACAATTAATAAAATTGTCATTGATTGTTTTCCAAGCTCTTTGTCCCAGTCTTTCAACCACGATGTAAATATTTCTGCTGTCATCCATGCAATTTATTCGCTAAATAAGAAACAGGTAAGTTTGTTATTTTTATATTTTTAAAACATCTTGGCTTTGCGGATTTTCCAATTATCAACAGTTTTTTTTTAATCTGTGCCTGCCATATTACAACAACATAAAACTGTTATGCGATCTATAGCTTTTTTTGATCCTTCAAGTGTTTCACGTTTAAAGCACAAAGAACCATCCGGAGTCGCTCGGTAGAATAACCCAGTTTCATCGGCATTATAAATGTCCTGAGGAGAAAATTTTTTAAGAATTTCCGGTAATTTAGCTAAAGACCATTCATAGCACCGTTTGTATCAGCACTAGATTTTTCTCCGTGAAATCGCTTGAATTTAATGTTATGCCTATCCTTATCACTGAGTTCCAAGTCCAGAATAACCATGCCCATACATCCACCTTAGATGAAAGTATAAAACATGTGAATAGTGTCCAATGCAGTATCAATTCTCACATCCAGACCTTGTCTGACCGTATTAGTGGTATCGAAGGACAAGCGTCTCGACTCTCTGCTGTTGAAAACAAACTTCAAAATACCACTCTGAACCCTCCCACTCTCTCTCTCTCGACACAATCAACAAACACCTCATATTTACCGTCAACTTCAAGTCATGTTCTCTCAAGCACAGTTCTGCCAAATATATCTCAACCAAATATTCTCCCACCACATTCTATTTCAGCAGTACCTTCTTTCCAGAACCGTCAACCTCTGCTAAACCATAGTTACAACTTTTCCAACAATCTTTCTCATACCTCTGGTGTATCTCTTGATCCAACCAGAATTCCAAAGTATGATGGACAATTGTCGCCACTACATCATGCTGATTTTTTGGACAAAGTTGACCAATATTTTCTTATGTACAATGGCTCTGATAAAGTTAAAATTAATTTTGTAAGTGACAACTTCACTGGTACAGCACAGCTATGGTACACCACTCTCCTTCCTCCGCCATGTATTTATCAAGAATTTGTAGAGTCTTTCCGCAATTACTTTTGGTCCACAAGTCTTCAACGCTCCATACGAAACGACCTATACCGTCCATACCATCATCATGACACCTCCACAATGTCAGAGCATGCCATGGATTGGATTAATCGGGCACGTCATTTACAACCTCCAATTGACCAAACAGAAATGGTGGACCAGATAACTTCTCATTTTTCGTATAACATTTACCTTGCGCTCCGAGGACTTAGGATCCAAACCACTAATGATTTAATTCAACAACTCACATATCTTCAACGTGCCAACGCACCCCCCAACAACAATAATTCTAATAACCATAGTACACAAAATCATTCACATCATAATTCTTCTGGTCCATACCAATCAAATCGTTATCCTCAGCGTACAAATAATTACAACAGGAACCAACATTCAGCTAATAACCACAATGCTCCTCCCTCTTAACAACAACCTGATCAATCAGCACCTCCTGCGGGAAACTCTGTTTGACCCGGTCCCTGAGGACAACTCCGGTGTCTATCTTGGACTGTCCTCCCATATTAATATTATCTCACCCCTTAAGTCCAGATCAAGAGAATGTTCCCTCTTCAAGTTACCGTCCCGAAATACAAATTCAACTCTTCAATATTAAATATCCTGCTCTGCTTGACTCCGGCGCGTCCGTGTCTGCTATCTCAAAAGAATTTTTTCAAACCTTAATATCTGGCACTTCACAACATAATATCCCTCTTTTTCCTCTCAACGATATAATACTCACAACAGCTCTCAATCATAAGTCTATCAAAATCAAATCTCAAATATATTTAAATTTTCCAGTAAACAATTATGAAACCTCTGGTATTTTTCTTGTTGTTCCCCAGATAGCTACCCCTCTCATTTTAGGTACAGATTGGTTATTGGATAATGGTGTGCAGATTGATTATGAGACAAAACAAATTGCTTTCCCCTCCATCAAGGACAAATTACCTTTCACATTAATTGCTGATCATGATCCAAATAGCTTAATAAATTCTCTCAAACAATTAAAAATAAATGATCTTCTCTGTCTAAAAACACTCAAAACACGCGGCTCAGCTTATGGGTCATCCCACAAGTGTTCCCCTTGTGAGATGGGTGGTTTTCGGCCTTTAAAAATGTCGTGATCTCACAAAGTGTACAGTTGGACATCGTAGGCATTAGTTCCGTGGGTGCCATCTATACATATTTTTTCGGAAACAAATTTAACAATTTGGTGAGTTTGGAAATTGGTCATCAAGATTAGAGCAAAGTCAGCTTTGTCCATATAAGAGTCAGATTCATCTTGGTTTTTATAATACAATACTGGACATTCAGCTTCATAATTTTTAATTCCAGCAACCCATAATTTTACGCTAATGCTATCATTTGGATCTCGTTTTATGGCATAATCTATGTTAAAATCTCTTGCAATATTGTACAAATCTTGACGTTTCAAGAGGCATGAACGATTAAATGTTTCTGGGGATATTTCAGCCTTACAAATTGTGTCTAATACCCGATTAAAAGTTACTCCCTCCTTAAGCTTTTCTGAATACAATTATACTTAATTTTCAGAAATTAAATAAATTACAATATCCCAAGCTAGTATATACCACCAATAATTGTCGTAGTCTCATCATCTAACCGAATTATCTAGAGAATTTCTAGAGAATGCCCACAGTTAATTTTCTAAAATGTTGTGGACACTTTTCCATCAAATTTAAAAATTGTTACTTTTAGAAGTGATGGACAGGCTTGCTCAATTTTATTACTACCCACAGACTTTATTTCCCTAACATTTTTTCCCTGCTTTTTGTAATTGTAAGGGCAGTGGCAATAATAAAATTGCCTTGTACTTCCATCACTCAATTCTGACGCAGCTCTATACATTATATACATGGTTGAGGTTTTTTTGTTCCATTTCATGTTTCCACAAATTGAATTCTGTACTTGAAAAGTATGGTTGTAGTAATACCTGTATACACTAAATAATATTATTGTATTATTACTTGAAATGTCGCGAAAATTAATATTTTCCGACTCCACATCAATACTATGTTCGACAGTCGTCACACAAATGTTGCCTTTGCTTGACAAATGTAAACAGTTCAGTTTCACACTTGTCATAAGGGAAAATTATTCTGGTTTGATTTTTTTTGTTTCGGTTGGATCAACTTCGGAATGGAATTTTTTTATGTGCATACCTAAAGTTTTGGTTGTTGAAAAACTCTTTTTGCATGTTTCACATTGCAGATCTTTTATGGGTAGTACCTACATCTGTGTCGTGAAATTTCCGACAATGTACATACAACGAATTACGAACCGAAAATGTTTTTTCGCAGTACACACATTTTATGATTGTTTCCATATTTATACATACAATTGGCAATTAACTTATACTTTAAACTTTACATACAAAAAAAAAATTTACTGACGGTGAATATTGTCAACTGATTTTAGTGATTAATGATAATTGTTGACTGATTAACGGACTGCCAACTTCTGTAGCGCCATCTGTATGACTGTAACGATTACTACAAATTATAGATAACCAAATTCTGAGTGATAAGGATGCCAAAAATCTGCTGCTGGGAAGCTCTCGTAATAAAAGTCGTTTACTCCCGACCACGTTTTAAGATAGTATGGTTGCCCAACGAGCTATGATATGACAGCATACGATTTAAATTTTGATGCCGGTGCTAGAGCTTCTAGTGGACTGTTTTAAATTTGTTCTAACTATTTAATGTATATATGACATACTAATAAGTAATTTTACTATCAATAAGTATCATCAAGTGATGAGTATCGACCATTATAACATATTATTATAAATTATAAAAAAACTAATTAATTAATAGTAATAAATATTATTTATTATTAATAGACAAACATAATAACAAATTCTAGTTTTTCTACAATGTATTTAAAATAATATAATTAAAAAACCAAAACAGTATAATATTCGTCGTATGAAAAATTTATATTTATTTTTATGGTTTTATTAAGTAATTAGATACCTAAGTGTTAACTAATTTTGATAATTTTTTTTTAGTTTTGTTCAATTTTTTACTATTTTGGTTTTGCATAAAGGTGTATTGTCGCATTCTCATAATGATATAATGTGTACAAATGTCTGTTAAAATCATAGACCTTATACTAATAGACAGGAGATTAGTGTCGGTGGAGCGTGACAATATAGAGGGCGCTCGTTTTAGTATAAGGTCTATGGTTAAAATAGTCAGCCGATGTTTTTCACACGAAAATTCAAAATAAATATTTTTACTACAGAAATCGTCATAAGTCTCTTCAAAAGCATTTGGAGAATCAATACATTTTGTAAGAGAATTTTCCAATGCTTTTATGATTTGAAACAGATTGCTGTCTGGGTGAGTAAGATATACTATACTCTTAGCAATTACCAAATCAGCATTAGTACCATAAGTCGCTGCATTAAGTTTCTTTAAACCAGATGCACATGACTTACATTTAGTTTTTGATGTTATGCATTTTGCCATATATCTGTAAAATGACAAAAAAAGGAGTTCTGGATATTATAATGATTAAATAATTTGGTATAGGGAAATCGGTTTTATTTAAATAATATTAACCCAGCTAAGTAGTACACTATGCAATCAAAAACTGTAGTATCTGAGTAATTGTGTTCCAGGAAAATCTCGTCTGCATCCCAACAACCTTCATCGGAAATTTTAGTCTATTTTTCTTTGAGTTTTTCAATTTTATTAATGCTAATAGAAAAATTTTAATTTTCATTCACAATTTCTTTAATGTCAGCTATAAAATATAATAGGTACTTTATCTAGAAATTTGGATTATTATTTAATTCTTTAGTTTTAACTTTTAACAAACATGAATAATATCAGTAAGTACCTTCAATTATCTTAGTTTCCACTCTTAGGTGGTTTGATTAAAGAATAAACCGATAGCATCCTATATAACTGAAGAAACGAGGAACATGATGGATGGTCATTTGGGCCAGCAACTTGTCTAATCATCCCAAAAAATTGCTGTTAAATAAATTATAGTTTTATAATATTTTTAACAGATGTATATTATGTACACAGTGCATATTGAATAGGTACTATTAGTAGGTGAAGAATATTTACTTCTAAACAATCCTAATTAAACTTTGACGTCAATACATGGGCAAACTTTTTTTCATTTAATAAATAATTAACTGCATCTATTGTTGATTGTAAAGTAATTTTAGCCCATCAGCAGTATTTTGAGTTAAGAAATCAGTTTTCAATCAAATTATCATTTAAATTAGTTTCCTATATTAATAACCACTTTAATGTTTCATTAAGTACCTAATATTTAAAAAAAAATGAATTAAAATAATATTTTAATTTGGGTAGGATGATGATAATGTTATAAGTGTTAGTAAATAACTAAACTATATTACAAATATGAACATTATAAATTATTTATGATGAACATAATACATTTAAAAATATTTTTCTAGTTCTTTAGTATCTTCTTGCAACATGTTTATCAAACATACATGAATTAGGTACAACACAAACACAACACATAAAATACTTGTAAGTCTTGACTATTTTTTCGTATGCCTTCAGCAGGAAATTTTCTATTTAAAGCATCAAACATATTATTGAGCAGTTTAGTAAACTGAATGGTTGATTCTGAATCCTTAAACCCTTCAACATTTTTTTTTTTTATAAAATTCTATATTATTTGCCATTGACATACTAAACAACTGTAGAATACATTATATAAAAATAATCAAATGTACTCTTATCCAGCGGACCCGGACATTTCGCCGCGACCGTTTCGTCGCAGACCGTTTCACCGCCGGACCTATTCGCCGCAGACCGTTTCGCCGCGACCCATTCGCCGGAAATTTTGAACGGTAAGTTTCCGGAAATTTTTTCAAACACTTTTGAATTCAGCGTAAGAAACCACGTATATTGAAAAAAACAATTATATATTTTAACTACAAATATATCATTAATCACCATTTTGTTATTACTATTGTTGGCTATTAATGGCGAAGCAGTCCGCGGCGAAAGGGTCTGCGGCGAATAGGTCCGGCGGCGAAACGGTCTGCGGCGAATAGTCCCGCGGCGAGATGTCCTAGACCCCTTATCCAGGGTATAAGTACTTATATTTAATTCATATATTATATTACATATTTATATGTACCAGGTATGCTTACCTCGACAGCATACTTCACTTTCATCTTTGAAAGGTTGTTAAGCTCAAAGTGGTTTATAGATAACTTTGGACATACTTTAAGAATAGAATTTTTTTCGATCTTAAAAATGTTATGAT